>JBAMIB010311024.1:0-11388 GCA_037177415.1 Kaempferia rotunda | reverse complement strand
AAAGGTACTTACTAAGCTTATGGCTTACAGATGCAATTCCTTATACTGCAGGAAACCAGTACTGAAGGGAGCAGCAGGAGGGGCTATCAGGAGTGTGTGTGTGGGACGGTGGAGAAAAAGGAACTCTAGTGGTCTACGCCCTAAGACTAGAGATACTATCATGTTGTGACTATTGTTAGATACTTGTTATGAGTTTGGATACTTGTTATGTTAGCACTTATTCACTCTTTCACTCTAGTATTTGTTAGTACTTTTCCGCACTATATGTTAAGAACCTAAGCATGCTTTAACTTCAATTCACATGTTGTTTATTTAATGTTGACCGAAATTTTAGAATAAGGGTGTGATGCTTGTTTCGAATAATGAATGTTTAACCTTGTTATTAAGATGGAAATTAGCACCTTTATGATTCTTGAGTCTTATTCCTATGACTAGATATTGTATTATGTGCCACTACAATCCTATGCTCCACATGAATAGTTTAGGTTTGTATTTCATGTTTGCATTGCCATATGTACTCTAGTATCTTGTTAGCATGTTTTTTTCCCATTCACTTCTTGGTTGGCCGAACCCCTCCAAGGGGATTATGCATGCTCACTTCAACCATTTCATGGTCCTTTATGTTAAATTAGAACGCTTATGATGCCTGATATGATATTGATTCTTAAAGAATATATGTGTTCGAAATTACGTGACTTAAGGATGCCTTCATGATTAATTAGCTTCACATTATATGAACAAGTGAGGTGTTAAGCATGTTTAGTGATGTATGTATGCACGATATTTATGAAAGTAGCGCCACCCTAAGCGTAGATAAGGGCGGGCGTTACAGAAGGTGCCTCCAACATCGAAGTTATCACCATTAACGCGGAGAGGATAAACGCAGGAGTTTGCATAGATTATCACCTGTAAGGTGCCTTCAATGCCTTGGAAGGGGTGCCTTCAGTGCCTTGGAAAGCGCCTCCGCCAGGAGCCTTCAGCCAACGCTAAGACGCCTTCGGCAGGCGCCTCCAAACCTCAAGGAGGCACCTCTGGCACTGTTCATCGAAGGCTTCTTCTTATTTTTCTTTCCTGCAAAACGTGTTAGGCCCAAAAGAAAGTATTCCTACAAAACCAAGTTAGGACATACAATAATATGCAAAGAAAAATATGAACAGCAATGTTGTCTTAGTCCTGACTTTTAAGTTTCAGCCAAAAACCTAGGTCAGACCAATTCCTACTGTTCTCTCTCTGGGGAGCACATCCTCACCTACTCCACTCAGGAGAAATTACCTTTTGCCAACAGGCACCTCCGGTTGGACTTTTGCTCGGCCTTCGAAGACCCGAAACTTGACGACGACCGATCCTCGACCTGTCTCGACTCCTGTCCGCTGTCCTTGCTTGGCAAAGACTTTTGCTCGATCCCTCTGAACCAAGACTTCATGCTCGGCTTCACTCACCAAGGCTTCGTTGCCCGATTCTCGGCCAGGACTTCGTGTTCAACCCTACAGGTCAAGACTTCATGCCTAGTTTACCTAGGACTTTCTTGCACACTTAGTACACCACATTAGTGCACAAGATAAACTTAACTTTGAACCCTTTGCCATTATCAAAACAAGGTTCGATCTTGGTGCTTCTGGCACCAACACTTAGGTCCATTTTGGAAACTTAAGTTGAGACCATGACTAGATCCTAGTATTGGTAAAATAGGATCTAATTAATACTGCTAAGTTTTTACTGTGCTAACTCTGTTCTCCAGGTTAGATATTTTCCTATTAAACTAACATTCTTTGCAAGAGCAAAAATGAACAAGAACACTTAGGTGAATGATGTCCCCACAAGTGTATGAGAATATTATGAGATTATCATATCCACAGGGATTGTTGATTAAGCACTAGTTAGTTTTGCACGGTACGTTATCTAGACAAACAAAAATTAGTTGTGTTGAAAGAGAAAGAGTGCACTAAGAGAAGAGAGTGAGAGAGAAAAGGAGGAAGTTAATCTTTTGTGGAGAAAGATTCTAGGGTTTTGATTTCATTGTGATGATAATTAATGTGGTATGGATTGCTCATCCTCTATTGTCTACACCTATGTCTTGTAGGTGATCTAACTAAATTCTATGTCACCCATCGATGAATTGGAATATCCTACTTATATCATTCGAATGCTAGCAAGAAGGATAACTAACTTAGAGAGTCTAGTTAAAGGATTACCCCTATCACTAGGGCTGCCAGGTCATACATCTATAGATTAACACAAACTCTTTCTATCATTAAATAAGTAGAATTCATTAAGTACATAGATCAACAATGCATAGAATTTTCCTCCCTTAAGAGGGTGTACTCTAGATGAGAGGAGAGATATCCTCTGTCACTAAGGCCTTGCCACTTCAAACTAGAGCATCCCCATATATAGGAATTAACAATCTATACACTTATTCAATCAAATGAAACATTCAAGCACACAACCTTCACTCAAGCATGTCATCGAACAAGAACAAGGTATAAACATGTCATTAAACTAGGGAATCAACATATTCAAAGAGTTTACATCCACAAATATTCCTTACAACCTAAGAATCATAGATCTACTCCATTCCAAGAAGTTTACAACTAAGAGACAATAGATCTAAGCAATCCAAAAATGGATATAAGAAGATGAAGGACAAATGAATGCTTATCATTGTTGTACCGACATCCTTGGTTGCCTCTCCTTGCTCTGGATGATGGACCGATTACTGGTGTAGCCTTGGGAAGAATATCTAGGGTTCCCCCAAGGGGGGAGAACCCTTATCCAAGCCAAAGCCTAGAGGTGGAACCCCAAGCCAAAGATGTGAGAAAAGGGGCAAACCCCCTATTTATAACAGCTTTCTTGGTCCACATGGCTGACCACACGGCAGTGCAAATCTGCACGGTTGTTTGGGGGTTCACATAGACAAAATCGCATGACCGTGTGATTTCACACTACCATGTGGGGGTTCACACGCCCAAAGTCACACGACCGTACAATTTTACATGACTGTTATAGGCACAACCATGCTAAATCACACAGCCATGTCTAAATGAAAGTTGTAGATAATGAAGTTCTCTACATTATTCAATTTGAAACAATCCAAAACACCAATCGATTGCAAATTTATGGCCATATTACTTTCGGTCCATGATGTAGTCTAGAATTTTGCATGGCCGTGAATATATCCCATGACCGTGGCTTTTACCCATGTAAACTTGTGATGAAACTCCCATGGCAGTGTTCTACATCAAGTCAGAGTCATGTGGGTACAATTTAGATTTATTTTGATTTCGTTTTGACCTTGATATGCCCCGAGGAACACTGTAACATCGTCGGACATCTTCTTCCAAAGTTGCTTGAATATACATTTTTACTCCATTTTCTCTTTGAAATCCATCCTATTAATGAAAACAAAGCATAGAGTAGATCTCCGCACGAAATATATGAATGTATGTCATCATAATAAGATAAGGTGCAATAAACATAGATTATATGCAATGAAAATACAAGTAGATATACGTCAAACAGTGCATAAAAACATATATAATCTACGTATATATGTGAACATTCCTCATGGCGCCTCTTGTGCAATTGGAGGCATCTTGGATGTGTTGGACAAAGTCCCCATGTGGAAGGGTGTGGAGGAGCCTCCCATGTGACTGGAGGCGCCTTGAAGTTGGCGCAGGAGGCACCTCAGAGAGCCTTGAAGGCATCCTCTAGAAGATAAAATCTGTAAATTGTAGGTTTAATCGATTCCAAAGATAAGGGGATTAAGGTTACTGCTAGAGGGGCCTTAGACGAAACTGAAGGCGCCTTCAATAATCCATATAAGCCCTATTTGAGAAACCATCTACATCAATCTTCTCTATAAGCGGTAAAGACCTTTCTACTATCGCGAACACATCCGACTGCTGCTGTGCAACTACTCTGCAACTTCCGACCACTGCCAGCAGACCGACTCCAACTCCTAAGCACTTCTGGATCCTCTTTATGCAAGTTGGTAACGAAGTTAATTATTGCATCTCGTTATTATTTACAAAAAGGGAGGGTAGGCTATTACACTTCCCTTCCTTCAATATCATGTATTCGATTCTCTCATCTGGTGGTTCTAAAAAAGGTTTTTAGTGCATTTCCCAATTGTATAGTCTAAGGGATCATGGATCTTGGAGTAGGAGTTGCTGAATGCTCCAAACCAAGTATTGATTGTGTTTAGTTTTTAGTATTCTGCTACTGTTTCTATTCTACTGCACACTTTGCACTTTGCTTTTAAAATACTAAGTTTTTAAAATACATGTGATTGATGTGCATTGATTATATTTATATTTATGCATATTTTTCTATGCATTACTTTGCTTTCACTTGTATGATTTATGCTATTGTGCCTTTATTCATTCTTATTTCAGCATTATTACTCTCTTTGTTTAGAGATATACCCTTTTCTTGATTTTCAAGTCAAGATGCGCTTTTAGAGCAAAAGAAGAGTAAAAACATATTTTAGAGCATGTATCGAACGATGGAGTGGACACGGAAGTGTTCTCGAGCGAAGAGGAGAAGTATCCAATGTGTACGGCCAGAACCAAGGCATGCACGGCTGTAAACCTGGGTTGAACGACCATGTGACACCCTTGCATGGCCATGCGAGGCTTGAAGCAACAAACTAACAGCAAACCCTACACGGTCGTGCATAGTTGTATGATCATGTGGGAATTCCAGGAGCAAACCCTTCTTGGTCGTGAAACTTTGCACGATCGTGTGCCAGAATGTTGCACAGAGCCCTTCCCTGCCGTGCATATTTGCACAGCTGTGTACCTGCTCCAAGGTTAAACCCTGTCCGACTGTGCACACTCACATTGCAACCACCCAGCATGGTCGTGCAGATCTACATGGGCATGCAAGGGGCCCATGCAGGCACTTATGGGTTGTGCTTATATAAAAGAGAGTTCTTGCCTTTGCTTGGGGAGGAGGTCTACCCTTTGGGGCAGACCACCAGGGTCTTCGACCATCTTCCAACGAGACTTTCAATGATCCATCACCATTGTCGCTCCTGCATCCATATATTGGAGCAAAGGATTGGATCTAATGATTCGCGCATCTCGATAGATAAGCTTTTTTCTCTTTCTCTCGGTTGATTGATTGGATGAAGCTTGTAATCCCTGGTCTTTGGATCTATTTTCTTATGTTCTTTGAGTAAATATCATTGTTCTTAGTTGTTGAGGAAGTAATTGTAATATGTGATTGATTTAAACTCTATGGATTGATCAATTTCCTTAGTTGATGATGTACTTACCTTATTTCTATTCGATGAAATACCTTAATGAACTGTTTGTGCTTGAAATGTGTTGTTTAATTGTTCAGATGTATAATTAGGTATTTTAGGTGGATTGATCTCTATAGATTGAGAGAAAGGGGTCTTGGTGACAGAGAGCATCCCTACCCTCGAATGTCTAGAGGGCTAGCTCCATTTGGAATGCATGATCATCCATGGTAGATCTAAGTACTTAATGAATTCTCCTTAATTCTATGGTAAAAAGTGTTTAGTTAATTTAGAGATGTATGACCTGGGATTTTAGTGACAGGGCAATCCTTTAACTGTACTTTCTAGATTACCTACTCTACTTACTAACATCAAATACATATAATGAGGATATTCTGATTCACCATCGTGGGGTGATATTGGTACTATGTTAGATCAGCTACAAGACTAGGTATTGAAACTAGGCGGTTAGCTATCCATAGTATGTCAATTACTATTACAATGAAAGTGAAACCCTAGAACACTGCCTTAGATATTGGACGTCCTCAACACTCTCTCTCTTCCTCTACTCTTCTCTCTTAAATCTTATGCTTTCTTAAACTCTGTCACACAACCACATGAATTGTCTAGCTAACCCGCTCAAGTTTACTTTCTAGTGCTTGACCTCTAGCTCTCTGTGGATACAATAATCTTTTATATTACTTAACGATGTTTCTTTACACTTGTAGAATGCCTAACAAGTTTTTGGAGTCGTTGTCGGAGCTGAATATAACATTAGTTAAGGCACTCTAGAGCTAGCCTAGACATCTGTAAATATTTATATATACTCTTTCTTTATTTCTTTATTTCTGCAATTTTGTTTTTGCATTCTTTTTGTTTTTTGCAATTTAAATATGCAATTTACTTATCTGCAATTTGTTATTGTGCCATCTACTTTGCTATGATTCTTCATGATGGTATATATATTGTTGAAAGACTATGGAACGCCTAAGTCTGTAAGAGAGCTAGGACCTATTATACCTCCACAAATTGAAGCTCTTAATTTTATACTTGATCCAACTTTCATTTCCAAAATTCAAGAGAATTAGTTCAGTGGTTCAGAATCTGAAAGTACATATCTTCTGCACCTCCTAGAGATCTACCAGTATTGCAATACATTGAGATATGAGGGAATTTCTTCAGATGTTATTCTGTTGCTCGTCTTTCCCTTCAACTTAAAGGGGTCTGCTAAGGCATCTTTAAACAATTTGTCATTCAGAAGTATCAAATATTGGGAAGATTTAGAGAAAAATCTTTTGAATAGATATTTTCCCCCACAAAAGACTATTGTTTGTAGGAATTAGATTTGAATTTTGCATGCATGGAAGGAGAGTCATAGTGCTAGGCATGGGGGAGGTATTTAGGATTGATAAAATAGTGCCCTTATCATTGAATTGAGGAGTGGTTGATCATTCATATCTTATATGTAAAGCTTTTCTTCTAGAACAAGAATCAGATTGATTTGGTTGCAGGAGACTCACCTATGAATAAAACTCTGAGTGAAGCATATGACTTGATCGATCGAGTGATTACCAACCTTAATGAGTGGTGAAAGGAAGATTTGATCATTCCATCTTTTGAGGTTTCAGAATCAAAGAGTCATGAAGGATAGTCAATCGAAGGAAAAGAATTATGTCAAGCAACTAGCAAAATTAAAAGTCTCTCAGATGAAAGCATTTACCCACACAAAGAGGATTTCAAGTATTTACACGAGGATCTAAAGAGTTTGACTCCCTGGTGTAGTGGAACCCTGACACAAATGCTCAAAAAGGTGATTTTCCCTAAGGAATCAACTGGGGATGAGGCCAGTAAAGGAGACTATTGTTGGAACTCAATTGAGGATGATTGTCAACAACTAATCTTGAGAACTTATAAAGACTTGATTGAAGACTGTTTGAATAATTGGGAACTGGATGATTGCCATCAAATCAACATAATCAAGTAATGTTCAATTACTTCAGAATAGACACCACCTTAAATAGAGCTTAAACCTCTTCTGTCTAATCAAAGATATGAATTCCTTGGTATGAATTCTACCTTTACTGTAATCATTAATGCAAGCCTGAATGAATTAGAAACCAAGAGATTGATTGAAAAATTAAGTATGCATAAAAAAGTAATTGGGTATACCATTAATGACATCAAAGGTATTAGTCCATCTCTTTGCATGCATAGAGTTTTAGTTAAGGAAGACTACAAATGTTCAGTTGAACATCAAAGAAGATTGAATCCACATATCCAAAAAGTAGTGAGGAAAGAAGTGTTGAAACTATTAGATGCAGGAATAATTTATCCCATTTCTGATAGTGAATTGGTGAGTCCAATTCACTATTGTACCAAAGAAAGGGGGAATGATAGTGATCAAGAATGAGAGTAATGAATTGATCCCAACTAGAACAGTCAATGGATGGCGAATGTGCATCAATTATCAGAAGCTCAACAAAGAAACTAGGAAGGATTATTTCCCTCACCCCTTCATTGATCAAATGCTTAAATGACTTACCAAACACTCTTATTTTTGTTACTTGGATGGATATTCTGGATTCTATCAGATACCAATACATCCCATGAATAGGAAAAAATGACTTTCACATGCCCGTATGGAACTTTTACATATCAAAGAATGCCTTTTAGATTATGTAATTCTCTAGCCATTTTTCAGAGATGTATGATATCCTTTTTTTTCTAACTTAATAGAGAATGTAATGAAAGTTTTTATGGATGATTTTTCAGTGTATGAAACTGACTTTGATTCATGTCTAGCCAATTTATCCAAAGTCCAACAGAGATATGAAGAAGTTAACTTAGTCTTGAATTGGGAAAAGTGCCACTTCAGGGTAAAAGAAGACATTTTATTGGGGTACAAAGTTTCTAAAAAAGGAATTGAGGTGGATTAAGAAAAGGTAGAAGCAATTGAGAAACTTCCCTCGCCAACTAATGAGAAAGACATAAGGAGTTTCTTAGGGCACGTCGGATTTTATCGCAGATTCATAATGGATTTCTCTAAAATTTAAAAACTATTGACCAACCTTTTATTAAAAGATGCAGAATTTTGCTTTGACAATAACTGTCTAGAGGCATTTGAGAAGATTAAGAAAGTTCTCACCTTTGATCTAATAATTCAAGCTCCTGATTGGGGACTCCCTTTTGAAATTGTTAGTATTAGCTCTAAGAGACAATTATGAGATGATTAGGCTCATTGGGTTAATGGATATGGATTGGACTATTGGATTGAGTCTAATCCAAATTAGACTCATTGGGTTATACCCAAATGCATCCAACTCATTGGATTAATGGGTTAGACTCATTATCTTTTTGGGTTAATAGCTATTGGATTAATGATTAATCCAATATATTAACATCTAATCCATTAAGAGTAGAAGACTAAGAGACAAAAACCCCTTAATATTTATTAGATGAATATAAAAGGATTTTTGCTCATTTTGTAGAGAGACTTTTTGAGCTTCTTGTTGTCTTCTTCTTCTTTTATCCTTCTTTGTTGAAACCTTCATTGTGTCTAGCACCACAATTTTAGTTCTTCTCTAATCTTTGTTTATGTAGATACCTTAGAGGCGTGAACATCCTGATTGCGCTATGATCCATAAACAAGAAGGAAGAGTTGTTGTCGGGATTGTGAATGGCACATAACAAAAGTAGAAGTCTCATCCCAACTTATATACAGTTTGCGTCACATGGATCTTCTGAAAAGGACTAGATTTTAATTTTCCTCTGAGCTCTTTGTGTGTTTAGCGATGTAGATCGTGACAGTAAATCTATGGCTCTAATACTAATAAATTATAACGTCCTGAGGGTAAGGTTGTCTCTTGTAACATTGACAAATGAAACTGGATACATAGCTATTTGGCTTACTCCTCATCCCACACAACTGAAATATACACAACAACACATTTTATATACATCCCACATGGCTAGATAGATATACAACAAAAAAATAAAATAAAGACCACAAAACCTAAAGAACAAACCTGTGAGCTGGCCCGGCTTAACTTCACAAACAAACCAAACACAAAACCGAAATAATAACATGAAAACTCCAAGTTTAATTATACAATGCCAAGACTAAAAGGAAAATTCAAAGAAAACATTAGTAAACCAACTGGAAAACCCTCCTCAATAGTGACGTGAGACTGACAGGTAGTTTCCTCCAAACGACTCTAAATAAAATGTACCTGCTACTTGGCAAAAGAAACCAGTGCAAGGGGTAGTGAGTAAGTCTAAAAACTCAAGGAGAATAAAACAAATAATGCACAACCATAATAAATATATGGAGATTCTGATGTGAATAAACTGCAAGCATGCGGTCGTCATTAAGTAATAATATTTATAAATGTTAATCCCAGGAGGACTGTTGAATTAAGCACTAATCAACTTCGCACAACAAATTATCTAGACAATCAGATGTTGGTTGTGTTGAACTAAAGAAATAGTACAATAAAGAAGAGAGAGAGAGGAAGAAGTTGATCTTTGGATACCTAGAAGAAAGATTCTAGGGTTTCAATTTCATTGTGATGGTAATTAACATGTTATGAATTGCTCATCTCCTATTCTCTGTTAGGATCTTGTGTTTTGAATAGTCTTTCTTCAAATTTGTGCCTAAAAAAACGTTAGCAGAAGCAAAAATATAAACAAAAGAATAAAAACAATACAAACCCCCTTTTTTTACTTGGTCTCCACCTCCTTGAGGTGACTAATCCAAGGTACGCACAACCCAATAAAATCTTCACTATCTTCTCCTTCTCGAGTAAAGCACGAAGGTGGAGAAACCTTTTCACAAGAATCTCTCCCTCTTACAAGATTTGAAAGTAGACTTTGAGGGAGAGAAGAGAGGATTCGCAGTTTGAGAGATCACTTGAGAAAGAAAGAGCTTAAAAATAACAAGTAATTTGTTTCAGCCTGCAGAATCATCTTTTATATAATTTCTCGACAGCAGTCGACTGATGTCAGCACCAGGCGATTGATGGGCTTCAATGACTCCAAAGTCTTATGAGATTTTCTGCATTTATGGTCCAACATATATTTACTAGTTTCCTGGTATCATTATCAGTCGACTGCTCCAGGCGACTGATGAGGTTGATGACACTAGACTAATGTTTATGTGAACTCCTAAATTCATGTACCAGTCGACTGATGGGATCATCAGGCGACTGATGCTGTCGACGACACTCGACCAATGTTTCTGTGAACTCCTGAATTCACGTACCAATCGACTGATGGGATCATCAGGCGACTGCTCCAGGCGACTGATGCTATCGACGACACTCGACCAATGTTTCTGTGAAGTTCTGAATTAACGGATCAGTTGACTAGTCCTGGTACCAGTCGACCGATACGCCTAAAACTTCAGGTTTCAGCTTTCCCTTAGCTCAAACTTAGCCTTCAAGTCACTTCCCTCGGCCTCATACCCTTGGATGCTCCTGAGCCCTCGACTCCTCATTCTTGCACTTGCCTTCAAGTGCTTCTCTCAGCTTTGTCAAGCTAAGTCTCCTTTGCCAAGAGGTCACCGGGACTTCATTGCCAAGACTCCCTCCCATGGTCTTTCCTTGCCAAGTCTTCATATCTGGACTTTTCTGTCACTCAACAAATATGATAGATCACACAATATTGTTGGAGTAATCGTTGGTACCCAAGGTTTTGATGGTTTAGGTAAAGTTTGAGTTAAGACTTGCATTGTGTACTGATACGCATGTGGAGTGTGCAGGAGTACAGTTACAGGTTGATAAAGTCCATGGAGCGGAGCTCTGACAGCTGAGGAGAAGTCCATAGAGTGGAGCTCTGGCACGATGATGATGAGGCGACTTTGAGATGACCTGATGTCCGGAGAAGGATGGGGCATCCGAGGGACCGTGGATGAGGCAATGAAGACAAGGCCGAAGGAAGCAAACTTCAGGTATACATGAAGAATGACGTGGAGACGAGTTATGAGTTCGTGTGCATCCGAGGGACGAGAGCCAAAGGGAAGAGAGCTTGAAGGCACGAGGTCAAAGCTGCGAAGAGAGGTTGAGAGAGAGTCGTGAGCGGAGTGAATTGAGTGAGAGATCCACTCTGGAGCAGTCGCCTGATGCCTGTATCAGGCGACTGCACCA
>JBAMIB010310917.1:0-11389 GCA_037177415.1 Kaempferia rotunda | reverse complement strand
TTTAACTATAAACCTCAAATTTTATCCCTACAATGATTAAAAAAAATTTATTAATATTTTTTTAATTTGACAAAGCTCTCACAGTTGGAGTTGCCTAAGAATATATTAATATGAAGGCACAGAAGTAAAATTACAAAAAAAAAAAAAACAAACAAACTACCAGCAGAGCCACCCCTTCGTCTACTCGACCTCGAGAGAAAGCGAGAAGAGAAGTCGCCTCTTTTTCCCCAATTCCACCGCTCCTTCCTTGCGAATCACCACCGCCTGGGAATGGCTGCTGGATTCAGATTAATATCGCCGCCTCCGCCGCCGCTTCTTCCTCTCCTCGTCCTCGTCTTTAATTGCCTTCTCATGCTCTTGCCCGTCGCCTCTCGCGGCGATTACTCCTGCCCAAACCCGGAGTTGGTACGCTGCGGTGACGTCAACATCTCCTACCCGTTCTGGCTGCCTAATGATATTCCGAACCAGGACGACTCCTACTGTGGCTACGAAAGCTTCAAGTTGGCCTGCCAAAAGCAGACCCCAATCCTGCACCTCGGCGACTACAACTACAGCGTCTTACACATCGACTACACTGAAAAAGTCGTTTCCCTCGCCGTCGACGACATCGTCGCTTCCTCGCCTGAGTTTTGTCCCAGATTCCGCCATAATGTCACCTGGCCTTCCAACGTAGACACCCACAACAATCTCACCTTCTTCTTAAACTGCAGTAATTCCAACGGTGGATGGTCAAATAACAGGATCTGTCCACACGACGGGGGAATCAATTATAGCTATGTCTTACAGGGATGTCCGAACGAATTCGTCTCCACTATGGGCTGCAGTGAAGTGGTGGTTTGGCCGATCCTGGAACCCTATGTGGGGAATGATTTTGTGGAAGAATATGCACAAATATTGCGTGAGGATTTGAAGTTTCGTTGGACTGGAGACACCAATGGAAATTGTTCTTCCTGCGAGAACTCACGTGGCCGTTGTGGGTATAATGAAGCCGACGGTCCCGTCTGTTTCTGTTCGGGCGGAAAGATTGAAGTCGCCCAATGTACGTTTACATATCTTATTCCTGGTCATTTTACTTCTTCTGCCTGTCCCTTATAGAATTTCCGTTGCTATTGTTGAATTAATGAAATTTATTCATATAACTAATTTCTCATCTGGTCACCTAAATACTCCCCAATAACTATGGCCGGAAATGGTGGGTTCAATTGATGATGAAGGTACCTTCAGTTCATGTGTAGTATGTTAAAGAAGTAGGTTGTCCTTCCTATCGTTACTGAATTTAATGTCCAATTAAGGGTGAGACTTCATTATTCTCCCATAGACTAAGAAAGGTGATGCTAGAAAATTGGTCTCAGTGACCAATCACTCTTCCAGAGGTAGCTTTTGACCTAGTCAGATTTAGAATACTAATTATCAGGTCGAGGACTCTATGTCTATTTCTATACAATATACACGTGTATATACTATTTTGAGAAGGATGATGTTCAGTGGTTCTAGTTGATGCACTGTTCATTTTTCTTGTTGAGGTACTTTCTTGTGGAAGCGCTTTTCTTTTGTTTAAAAATCTAAAAGTGCAAATAATAAACACTTTAGTTGTTTTTAGGATTCCAATCACTTGAGCCTGCACTCCCCATAGAGAAGGTGAAAGTTGAAGGTTGGGATATAAGGTAACATCACAAAACAAGATATAATCAAGGAATAGAACCATCTTCTTTTGCTTTATGGAATTAAAATTTAATTTGATGTCCTGAAGCAAAAAGAACAAGTAGAAAACTTAACAAGCCTGCTCATGTGGCTTCCTTTTGAATATGGATCACAAGTTGATTGTTATACTCTTTCCAGTTGATGTAATTCCACTGGACTGATATGAAGGTTTGTGTGCAAGAAATTACTTCACCATGAAAGGGTTGGATTGCAAGTTGATTTTGCTTTCAACTACTATTGAAAACAAAAGAGATCCAGTTATTAGACTTCCAAATTGATCATTATCTCATTACTAAATACATATTTCCTTGAGTTTGAGCTGTTGCTGCCTCCTGTAAAAGTGCAGTCTTGGACTCTCAAAATAGTGTGTGGTCTTAGACTATCAAAATAGTTTAGTCTTGGAGTGTTCTAGTGTTAAAATACTTGGTTCACTTACCACTGTAAGTTACTTGAGAAGGATTTATTCTTTTGAACTCTATTAAAGCATCTACAAATGTCTTATTGTCTACAAATAACACTTTGTAGATTTTATTATATTTCCACAAACAGCATGTTGGTATCAGTCTCGAAAGAGATATAATGGATGAAAGGACATCTAATCAAACTTCAACCAAAAAATTTAGCCAGACTATATCCAACAGTTTCCTCAGTTTTAAGTTTCTGCATCCAATTGAAAGGGTTGCATGAATCATTGTCAAGTTACAGGCAGAGAGAGCTCTAGTAAAAAGGATGTGAAGAAAACTCAGATGTATTACAAGATTCCACATCAGACAAACTGATTGGTATGAAGGATTTTCTGGATCATTAGCTACAAAGGACTTTGATTAATGAATATTCTTTTTGATGCTCAGGATCCATCAAATTCATAGCCATATTCAAGAACCAAAGTACCACAAATGAAAAAGATATGAGGGCCAAGTAGTTGCATGTCAAATGGGTGTATGGAAAGATAGGTTATGGATCTCACAACAACAAATACTACCATGCTGGAACGATTAGTAGTATCTCCAATATGTTGACATGCTAAAGATTGGAGAAACAATTATTTCTATAGTTAAACAAATTCTGATGGATCAAAGAACGTAATAACTGATTTAAAGGATATGAACTTTACCATTGATATAGTTGTATATAGACTTCAATTGGATTCACGTACTTGGGTTGAATATTTGGGATCCCATGATTTCTTCTTGTTGTTTGGTTATCTATTTGCAGGTTTAGAATGATTGGGAAATCTTCTCAATCGACGCGGTATTGTTTCTGATGTTCTCAAAGAATTTTTCTGGTTGTCTCTTGCAGGTGCTAGAAGGAAGAACCATACAGCATTGATAATTGGAATTGTAGTAGGCAAGTAAAGAGTTGGCTCAAAATTAATCAATATTCTTATTTAAGTTTCTGGTAGCTGTAAAATCCTTTTATTCAATGAATACTAATTGACAAACACAACTAATGATTTTCCGTTCTTCATTTTATTATTGATGATCATGGGTAGCTTGGAAAACACCAGATTGATTTTACTCGAATTGCCTGATTGTTTCTTTAGACGTAAATCTATTTTTGTGGTTAATTCAAATTGAAAACCAGTGCTTCTACATGAAAAATTGACATATCAATAGCTGTCATTCATACTACTACACCTATAACCATAGATATCTCATCACGAACTCTTGCTATCAAATTTGATTGTTTATATTTATTTGATAAACAAAAAAATCCCTCATCTATAAATTGGCAATGGTCAGGAGATTGGTGACACTAATATCTACAAAAATTTCAGTACTTAAAATCCTTGACTTTATTTCTTTAACGTAGTCTCTTCTAGCTCTATGTTGCTTAGCATTGCATCTCATACTCGTGATCCATACATAGCAGGTGCTTTGGTAGCAGTTGGGCTGTTCTGTGCTAGCATTCTCTTCTGCAGGTACAAGAAGAAACAAAACTATTTAACAGCCTCGAAAACCTTCACTAGTAGTGCCTCTTCGGGACCATCATTCATGGACCCTGAAAAATATAGTGTCCATTTCCAGACCAACCTCTTCTCATATGATGAGCTACAGGAGGCCACCAATGGCTTTGATAAAGAACTGGGAGATGGAGGTTTTGGCACAGTTTATAAAGGTTTTGAAAAAACTAGATACTTTAAACTTGTTTCACACAAATCTGCTACACAGCTTATCTTTTGTTAATTTCTCCTCAACCTAAGATTAGCTAAAATTTTTCTCTCTCCAGGAAAGCTTCGAGATGGCCGTGTCGTTGCTGTCAAACGTCTATATGAGAACAACTGCAGACGACTTGAGCAGTTCATGAATGAGATTGAAATCCTATCTCATGTTCGTCATCAGAACCTTGTTGACCTATATGGCTGGACCTCGCGCGATAGTAAGGAGCTCCTGTTGGTTTATGAGTTTGTGCCAAATGGCACAGTGGCCGACCACCTCCATGGATCCAGGGCTGGGGAGGGAATACTTACATGGCCAATGCGCCTAAAGATTGCCATTGAAACAGCAGAAGCCCTTGCCTACCTTCATGCAATTGATCCCCCAATCGTTCATCGAGATATCAAAACTAGCAACATTTTGCTTGACAGCAGCTTCCATGTAAAAGTTGCAGATTTTGGACTTTCACGTTGGTTCCCCACCGACGCCACACATGTCTCCACCGTGCCACAGGGAACACCAGGATACTTGGACCCTGAGTACCATCAGTGTTACCAACTCACACACAAGAGTGATGTGTATAGTTTTGGAGTTGTACTAATAGAACTCTTATCCTCCAAACCTGCTGTGGATTTTACTCGGCATCGAAAAGAGATCAACCTGGCTAACTTGGCACTAAATAGAATCCAAAACGGTGAGCTCGACCAATTGGTGGATGAACACTTGGGATATCAATCGAATCAAGCTGCAAGGAAGACGGTCACAATGGTAGCTGAAGTGGCATTCAGGTGTCTGCAAGTCGACGGGGACATGAGGCCACCCATGAAGGAGGTCCTTGAGGCATTGATAGCAATACAGAGTGAGGGGGACAAAGTATCAAACCGAGGAAAGGAACCCGGTGACAGTGAAGACGATGCAGGACTGCTGAAGAATATTGCACCAATGTCGCCGGATACTGTAATGAACCAGTGGGTCAGTTCGACCACTACACCAAACACTAGCCAGAACTAGATGATCCTATAATGTTTCTTCTCTATTTGCCCAGGTTCTTATGCTTGTGCAGCAATGTATTGAATTTGATTAAAATAATGTAAATAGTTAAAAGAGTTTATCTAAATTCTATGCATTGGCATATCCTTGTTGCAGAATTTGATATCATTGGTAATATTTGGTTTGCTGAAATGAGTCAATAATGATCAATTCTACTCTTTTGTCACTTGTTTGCAATGAAATGTTCCAGTATTAAGCCTTCCTACGAAAGTATGAATATCATATTTCAGTAACTCAAATTCCCATTTGACAGGTTCAGGGATCAATAGTTAAGAAGAACTGGGAAAAAAATCATGCAACATTATAAAATATCTGAGCAATGAAATTAAATAAAATTGTGTTGCTCCTAAACAAATCAAATCTAACTAATGAAATGAAGAATTGCAAATCCAATTCTTTAAAATAGATGGTAAAATTGTGTGCATGGTTAAGCATGTATAAGAATTCACTTGTTTCGAGAGGCTTAAGACTTTCTTTATTGATATAAATAAAGACCTTTCTTTAACTGCCATTTTGTTTCGGATTTGTTGTTCTTTTAACTGAGACAAACTGATCAACTTGTTTAGACTTCAGTTTAGTTTGGTTGAACTGCCACAGCTATGAGATGGCATACTTCAAAATTGCTGCTAAGTAGCTGCTATTGGAAATATAAAAAATGATCTTATATTTGACAAAATATGAGTAGAAAAAGGCCTTGGGATATATTCTTTGATGAAGTTGTCTGAAGTACATGAGAGGACAGTAAAGTGAAACTACATATTTGTAATAGTTCGTGACACATTATTTTAAGTTATCCATCTTCTATGATATAAAACTAGGTAGTCAAAGTGTCACATGAATTCAAGAACTTGGTTTGGTAAACCAGTTTTTACTTTTCAAACAGACAGACCTTATCTATTTAATTGTTTCTGTCAGGGTAAGTTTAATAAGATTTTAGAACTTCATTTTCTTGTATCTAGTGTAGTATGGGTTGTAGTTGGTTAAAGAGTGACAGATTTATTATATATAATAGGATAAGGAATCAATTCCCCTTCCACCCTTTAGCCAATTTGGCAGTTAGATATAAGTTAACTCTATAATTTACCTCCCTTTATATAACATAGGGACGCCAGCGGAGGGAGACATCTGACATAAACATACTTACCTTTTTACCATAATAGTGAGGTATGTGGTGTCAATTCCAAATACCCACCAGGTGTTTATATGAAACCTTTTATCTACTACCACACTTTTCCAGCTTATTCTGTATGTTGAGAATAGCTTGGTTGTTGTCTTTATGAAATATTTACATGATAAATTTGCAAGTAACTTTTGTTCTTGGTTTCAATGGTGATTCTAATCTATTTGCAAAAAGTTGCTGTTCATCAATCCATTTTACTAGTTCTGCTGAATATGCAGGAGGGTACTGCTTTAATGAGAAACGAAATACAAGATCTGAAGACAAATGCAAGGATTTTTCAATTCAAATCTCACCTGAACATCAGCCATAATGTCAGAACGTTAAAACATATTAATCAAATTCAGAATTTGATTAATATGTTGTATTTTTTTGTTCAATTTAGTTGAACATGAGAACAAACTCGAGGTCAAGAAGCTACCTAAGAAAGTAGTTTCTGAAAATATACTTGTTTCAAAATAAACTTTGGTATGGAAAGGGCTTCATTGTTCAATGGGGATCATAAAGTCCATCCCTCCTACAAATCATAATCTTCAAATGGTATTCCTATTTTCACAAAAGTTAAGTTTTACACAAATACGTTGGCTCGCAGGTTGCTGGATATCGAGGGATGCCACCCTGAATCCCTACAAAGTGCTAACCATGAATAGCAACAGATGATTACCAAAGGCAATTCTCAATGACTGCTACAGTTATTTCCTTCAGAGTTTCCTGAAAATGAAAGGCACAAATTGTTAAACTTCCCCAACAAAGAAATATGAAGGCGTAAAGCCTTGCCATGATGATGAAGGCATTTTGGATTGTATTTAGTAAAATAGCTCAAAATTAAGGAATTCATTTTCGTTTTTAGGTGGCCGATGTTCAAAACGAGTATCAGAAAGTGAATAGGTTATTTTCCAAGCTGTGCGAAGCTCTGAAAGAACCCCTAAAGTAGAAATGTTAGAGTGTTGCTTGTCTCACCGGAGAATGGTCCTTCAGCCCAAGAGATAGCACCAAAGGCCTAGAAGAGCCAGAGCAACTGCAAAAAGGTATGATAGACATTATCAGGAAAATCAGCCGCCACTAACTTGCTATGTTTTCTCAAAAGTGAATTGAATAAAATTTCATAGTTTTTTACTAACAATTGTCTAATACAAATTAGAAATTATATTGCAGCTTCTTCTTTCATAAAATCAAGCATCACATAAAACCATCCTATATCTCTTGCTTTCTGCCATCCTATATCATAAAAGGCACACACCAAATTTACAATATATACTCTCTTGGGAACAACCACTAGAAAGAACAGGAGTAATTAGAGAACTGATTATAAGATTTTATATATAAAATTATTGGATTAATTGGATCCTAATGGATTCTTGTTAGCTCACAATTCCTAAAGTGTTAAGAGTAGTTAAATTACAGTCTGGATTCCAATTCATAAACCATTACGTGTTAAATTAAAACTCTGTCAAATAACTTGAAGAAGAAAAGAGTCCCCTGAAATATCATCCTATACCATCAAAGGAACAATGCTAAAAAAAACCATACTTATTCCACCAAAATATGAAATAAATATTTTTTTTCCCCAAAAAATGACAAATACCGTTAGCTACAGGCATAGTTTTCAAACACTGTATTTTGTGTCTCAGGGAATCAGTAAGTAGCATGGACCAATACATTGAACTTCTAAATTTTAGCATACAGGAAGAAAACTAACCTTATATGTTCAATCAATTGGCGACTGCAGGCAAGAAGCCATGGCTGTTTGTGAAATGAAGATTAATGGCATTGCAACCAATATAACAACACTTGGCTTGGCCAATATAGGATTTCCTTCCTCTTACCTCATCTCTTTTACCAAAAATGACAGAAACACTGAAAGTCGGCTCAGTGGATACACTTTCCTCCTTCCTAACACCATAAAAAAAACATCAATCTCTAAGGATAGAAGTTTATGGGAAAATAGAAAAATACTTGCAAACATACAAGCGATTTCAATGTCAAGTTGCATAAAATATGAGAAGGAAACATTATTCCTTAACATGGGTGATTCATTGGAATATGTGCCATTAATGGGAAGAGAGTATCATACTAGAATGAAGCAACGTGTTAATAGTTCAGAATGCTGGTTGCGATTTTGCCTCATTCTACAGGATATGGGGAGTCATATTTGGCCCAATTATATCCTAGTATGGCCCACTATTTAGGAAAATGAAGTAGAGAAACAGCAATCAATCAAGGATAGCATCTGTCAGGAAAATACAAAGGACCCAAGTGCAATATTATTAATATTTAAAGACTACTCCATAAATAAAGACCTTGATAGTAAATGTTTACCATTTGAAAATTCATACATGATCCACCCTTCACTTATATCTCAAATCCTCCCTCCACATCTCAATAGGTAATTAATTTTCTCTAAATGAGAATAACAAAGGGAGGTTCCTTGAAGCCACTTATTATTTCTACTCCTAAAGTAAATGTGATAAAAAATTTGAACCCTAAATAACAGAATTGAAAACATTTCATTGCACGTAATAGAAACTAAAATAGCCACCTGCAATTAGAAGTAAAAAAGAACAACATCTAGCTTCGAAAAATACAATGAAAATTTTCTAGATCAAACTTCATAAAGGATAAACCAATCTTACTAATTAATGCCTAATTTAATACATTATATTATGAAACCGACAAACAGATATTAACATGGGAATATTTGTATTAACTTAGGATTTTGCACAACCAATCTGAAAATTATAAATGACATAATAAATTTATATATAGTCTTTGATTTTTGCTCCAATAAGAAAAACTTCTCACCTAGCATGCAATATAGTCCCCATGCATCCAATCTGGGTTACTATGACCTGAGGTACTTTGCTGTTAGCACCAAATATTACTTCAACCAAGGAGGTAAAGTAATCATACTAACCAGAAATTTGTCATCATACTTACAGATAACAATGTCCGTTTTATTCCCCTACAAGGTAAAAAGGAAAAAATCCAATAAATTAAATATACCTGCCAATATATTATTAAAATACATTTTACATATGCACTTAAGATGATGAATTGTATAGCAAAAAACAAAAGGCATATCATACTGATCACTGAATGAGGTTGAAATTTTTTTCTTATATATATGTATATATAGATAGTATAGATACAGACACACACATATGCACAGAACAATTGGATATGCAAGAGAATGCAACAAGAGCAATGGGTCATCTTAAACATCTATTCACGATCGTGTATTATATAGGGAAATCAAAAAGTATTATCACACTGACATCAATGATTATGAATGAGTGAAAACAATTCTCTTCTAGTTCATATTTTACATGCAAACAAACATATCATCAGTATGTGTTTATGTTTGTGTCCCTTTATTAAGCTCAACGCACATATCACATAATAATCAAATATACCTTAGCCAAATACAAAATTTGATTAGGCAAGAAAATGCAACAATAGCAATGCGTTTACTGTCTTAGCAAACAATAAATATCAGTCACTGAAGATACACTGTAAAAAATGTCATAAGAGCTTATTGTGTGCCTATATTTGATCTTGAAGATCCAAAATTAGTTGTATCAATGACTTCCTAGAACAGAGCAGATACAATCATTTAGATGGCACGCCAAGCATATAGTATCATCATCATCAATCTATGTTAGTCACAATAACAGTTACATAGAGAGAATTTCTATTAATTGTTAAACTGATAAACTATGCTTTCATAAAAAAATTTAATCAAATCACAGAAAGAGTTGAAATTCCAGCAAGCCATATTTAATAATGTACACTCAAAATGAGCTTATATTGAAGTGGAGAGTTCCAAATTTATTTGGTTAATTTACAATGCCAATAAGGATGCACACGGAAAAAATTGAAACCGGCAAACAAGCCTTTTTTTTTTTTTTGGCATCAATACAATAGCCATGTAGCATAGTAGCAAACCGTATCACCAACATGAAGAATCTCACAAACCTTGATATCCAAAGAAACGGACTTGTGCGTGACAGGGAATCGAGTAGGTTGGGACGAATCCATCTTTCACTATATTTGCCTCTCAGGATATCTATACCAAAAGGATGCTACAATTCTACAATCGCATAGTGAAAAACTAAGAGCAACAATATGAAAAAACACTTAACGACTTATGAGCAATTCCCGGAAGCAGATACTTCACTGTCAGATGATGAACAGCAAGACCGAAGACCCAGCTAGAGAAGCCCAGACCGAAGAGGTCGGGTTATCGTATGCGTGTTCTCCAGCAGCTTGGTCACCGGCGAACGTTGCTAGCTGATCAGCAGACCGGCCCGTCGCAAGGAATGGCTTCATCTAGGGTTCCAATGGGAACGCTGGCGCAGCCCATCAAGAAACAAATCGATCAAATTTAGGCCTGGCCAACTAGGCCCATCCATTGACAAACGCGCAGGAAAGTTCTAGTAAAGTAGGAAATGTAATCGGGGATTTTTCACCTCTCACGGAATTAAATCCTTATCTGCCTGCATCACACCCCTGCATCAACCCGATCCTGACCAATTTAGGTATCGAACCGGTCGTCTGTTCCCAATCAAAGAAGAAATCCGAGGTGTAGTGCAGTGAGATCAAATTTTCTATCCCATAAAATTTTATGTCCCCGTGTCTCACTCATTATTTCAGTCTACCGCTGCCAGTCGGCTCGACCATAACTATATCCTGAGGGGAAAGTGAACCCAGAGGGATTGTCGCCAGCGCGATCGGTACCTAAATCCGGCTGGATCTCAATAGAAGCTCAGATCGACAGTAGAGGAAAATCTGCTCAGATCCGGCTGGATTTATGTGTCGATCACGCCGGCGGCGATCCCTTTGGGTTCACCTTCCCCTTACGGTATAGTACTGGTAGGGCCGGCGGCCTCCGTCGGCGATGGGCTGAAATAACGAGTGGGGCACGGGGACAGGGAGATTTATGGGACAGAGGATTTGATCTCCTGGTCCGGGCGCCTAGAACCTCAATGACTAGTTTTTGGCCAAAGCTATAAATATAGCTCTGGTCCACCTTATTCAATGCACCAGACACTTTGTAATCTCCTGTATTCGAGTTTATTAGTTTACGAGCGCTAATTTCTATGTACGAGACTTTTCCACGTCCGACAAATGAGTATCAGCGAATTGAGCTTTTACTGTCTTGGAGTATCAATCATCTGATTGTGAAGCCAAATAAATCTATGGCTGTTGTTCCGGTGTAGAGCGACGTGGATGACTAGGCCCAGGAATGCAAAAATTGTTCCGGTGTAGAGCGAAGTGGGTGACTAGGCCCAGGAATGCACACGAA
>JBAMIB010310809.1:0-11389 GCA_037177415.1 Kaempferia rotunda | reverse complement strand
CTTCAACGTCGATGAAGATGTTTTCGGGTCTAAGTAAAGGGAGGTCAAGTCATCACCGATGGTTTGGAGGGGATGTTGGGGATTGCGTCGCTGATGGCTTAGAGCCGCGGAGGTTTGAAGTAAGGGAAGAGAGTGCGTCTGCAATTGAGAGAAAAATAAGTTATTTAAGGGTTTTAATTTAATACGAGAACAAGTTGATAATTTCGCATAAAAAGTGTTGAAACAAGTGTTGAATACCAATGTTTATGTTTGCATAGACATTTTAAAGCAAATTTCCCTTATATATATTATTAAAATAAATAAAAATATGTGAAATAATCATTCGAACGCAAAAAATAATTTTAAAATGATTTGGTCGGAATAATTTTAATAGATTTAAATAATTTTATTTTGAAATTTTGATTAAATTAAGTTAATTTACTTTAATTTAAAACATCGATGGATAAACGGCTACCTTTCCCACACATTATAGAACCCTAATCTCTACCACAGTTTCTCCATTTCGATTGAATTCACCCCCTTTCTTTTTCTTACTGCGCTGCCCTTCATGGATTCTCCGCTGGGAGGAAGTAACATGGTTCCACCGGTTTCGAAACCTCGTAATCACTTAGGTGTTCGCGTTGTGGGCAAGATCCGCCCCTTACTCGACTCCGAGATCACTGCATCTACTGGATCTTCTCAGATTTACTTGACCAGGTTTTCTGGAGAATACGCCTCGGTCACCTTCAGCGATCTGAGTAACAGGTATGCTGTTACCCTCCTTTTTTTTTTCTTTCTTTCAATGCCGATCTAGTTTTGACCTATCTGATGATTTTTCTGCATCGTCAATGAGTTTTGAATTATGAAAGTGCAAAAATTTAACTGGTTGTGGATTAAGGTGTTCTATAATTGTCTCAAACTTGCTTTTGTTGTTCTGCAGTCGTATGACCTATAAGCTGGACTGGAGCTACGACCAGGGTGAAAGCATCTACGATGTCTACAATGGAGAAGTTAAGCATCTTGTTCAGTGGCTATTTTGTGGGCGAAATGCTTGTGTTATTGCTTATGGTGCTCGGGGAAGTGGAAAATCCCAGCTAATTCAGGTTGTTTTTTTTTTTTTTTTGCATAGTTTAGTTTTCTGTGCCAGGTATAATATTTATGCGCTTTCTGTAAAATGGATGGAAAAAAAATTGTGTTTTCTTTTTCTGTATGTTTTCTTCCTCTAACTATGATGTTTAACCAAAGAGTAATGTTGTCCAGGGATCTGAAGAGAACCTTGGATTAGCAATCATTGCTTTAGATGAAATCCTAGCCTTTGCCAATGAAAACAAGGGATCTGTTTCAGTATCTTGCTATGAAATATCGCAAGATCATATATATGACCTTTTGGGACCTAAAGAGCAAGAGGTCCTTATTCTGGAAGATGCTGCCAAGAGAATTCAACTCAAGGGCCTTTCAAAGGTAGCATAGCCAGTCATTATACTCTAAAACATGGTTTTCTAACCTTTGAATGTATGACATGTAAAGGTATTTGTATGTTTGGTTTCAGGTCCCGGTAAACTCTATCTCTGATTTCAAAAAGATATATTTTCATGGATATCATGCTAGGAAGGTTTGCCAGATTCCTGATAATAGCACACTCAAGAAACATAGAGGGTTGATTGTGTATTTATCTTTTGTCGATAAGGAATCCAACAATTCTCTTGTTGGAAAGATTAACTTTGTTACTTTGGCAGGTAGATAAAATTTATACCTCAATCTTTTTTTTTCATAAAGAAAAAACTGCACTAGCTTATTCTTGTATTGTTGGCTAATGTTGTTATCCATCATTAAAGATTATGAGGATACAAAACAAAAAGGTCATGTCAAACCTCAACTAGCTGAGAACGCTAAGATTAGCAAGTCATTATTTGCACTTATAAATACTGTGCACGCTCTTAATGCCGGTGAAAATTTCATTCCCTACCGAGAAAGCAAGCTAACTCGTCTTCTGCAAGATTTCTTGGGCAGAACAAGTATGGCTGTATTGTTTACCTGCTTGGTGAGGACCTTATTTATTTTCTCATTTATCCTTATCATTGTTGTCATTTTTAGTATTATCTTATTTGGTTGTTCATGATTAATATCTCTTTATCTGTTGTAGAATCCTGTTGTCTGTCAAGATACTATCAGTACAATCAACTTAGCATCTAGGTCATGCCAAATTGTCAATCAACAACGTTATCACTCGGCGAAGGTTCTTAAGAGTGTTTCAAGACTAAACCAACCGGTTATGCCTTCTGCTGGAAAATGCAAATTATCTGGATTAGCAAAGAAAATTGAATTCTCTAAATGTGCATCAACTGGAAAGGAATATGCATCACCATCTATGTCAAAGAGAAGGTTGTCCTTGTCAATATTTTATTCTTTTGAATGATTGGATTGAGGTTTCCATTGTCATTCCTTTCGTGACTTGAGCTCTATAGTCAGGACAATAGCTAGTATAACATGTTAAACTTTTATTGACAGGCAAGAAAAGCTAGGAAGTTCCCCAAAGACAACAAGGGCTTCCTCATCTGGTTCAAATGAGAAAGAAAATGAATTTTCAGCTGATGTAAAGGAAAGGTATCTTCTGTTAACACAATTCCTATCATTATAAGAAGATAAGAAGTAATTCTTTATTATTTACTTTTCTTCTCAGGGAATTGCTCAGTGGAGCCAGTTCTCCAAAAAAAAATGAGATCATGAAGGTATTAAATTTAGTATATATATATATATTCCATTTTAGGCTTTGATACACATGTGATCAACTTGACCAATTATGTGTACGAATTTATTTATTTGAAAAAAATGACAAAATGGTTGGAAGAACTCACTATAGTCCATGGTATAATTATAAATAACTCCAAGTGCAGCATAAATGTTCACGAATCTATGAATTCTAGTTAACCATGTTTTTAGTTAGCTACGAAATTGAAAAATATCCATCTTAACATTATGTTGTTTGATGCAAATATGAGGGACAAAAATGCTATTCTTCCATCACAACAGGTCCATGTTAGGGTTCTTTGTAATTTCCAGCAGAAAGATTTGTTTTTTTTTCTTTTTCAGGGAATTTGTGATTTTGTTGATCCAAGTTATGAAGAACACACCAAGCCAAAAGGGGTCAGTTTCTTCACTCAATGCTAAGATTTTACTTGAGTTTTCAGTGTTGGACAGTAACATATCATTTTAATGTTTTTGTTGATATCAAAAGGGGTCAGTTTCCTGCCATACAAATGAACAAACTAAAATTCAGGATAGTACTTCTGGGCTTGTATTGGATGAGAAGCAGCCTACTGATGCAATTGGTCAGTACTAGGAACTAAATTTTATATTTGATAGAATATGCTTCCTATCTTTTCTATCATTTTGTTTGCAATCACAGATTGCGCCAAGGATGACAATGAGAATATGCTTCCTATCTTTTCTATCATTTTGTTTCTATCATTTTGTTTGCAATCACAGATTGCGCCAAGGATGACAATGAGAAATATTTAGTGGATGAAAAACCAAAGGATGCAGCAGCATCCCCACCCATAAGTGAAATGTTGAGAGAAATGACATGCTCAATGAAGTTTCTAAAGACACAGAAAAACTTTGTCGAAACACCAAAGAATTCAGTATCATGTCTCGAACACATTGACAAAGAGCAGATTGATCCTCAAACACCTGGAGTTACTTTTACAATGAGATTAGACAATGAAAATATCTCATACATCAGTACTCCCCAAGATATCTTTAAAACTCGAAGTACCGGACTGAAGGTCATGCATAGAATAAATAAATTGTCATTTATACTTTTATCTTGAATGAGTTGACATCTGACTGGTTCTCCCTCTATATTTTTTGCTATCCACAGAAATGCCTAGTGCAAGATTGTCTTGCCTTCCTCAACAGTGCTAGCAAGTAAGTTCAAAGATTACCAATTTTTTTGTTTTTGTTTTTATTTCTATTAACATAAGAAATTAGTTTCCATGTCAGTAAATAAAATTTCATTTCCTAGCATTTAAATATTCAATTATGCTCTCTAGGGAAGCTAATAAAAGTGCAGTTGGAGGTCAACGCTGTAATTATCTGCTTTTACATTTTACTCTATGTTCCGTTTTAGTCTAATAGAAAGTTGTGGCTACATCAGAATGCAAACTGAATATAAAAGGCATCATAGTTTACTAATCTATTTTCATCTGCAATATTGTATAGTCATGTGAACAATCTCTACTCCAACAATCTGTTAACTTTCAACTATTATTAAATATTCAGAGTAGGCATCATGACCAATTGTGAACGATATCTTCTAATGTTTCATTGTTCACTTCTATTAAATATTCCACTGTACACATTTTATGTTTTTTATCCCAAATATTTGATATACTTCCCCTCTTCTTTTGGCATTGTAGGGAGGAACTGAAAGGATTAAAGGTACATTTAAAATTATATATTTATCTTTCTCCCTTTTTCAGTTGAATAATTTGCTAAATCTTTTACCCAGGGCATCGGAGAGAAGAGAGCTACGTATATACTAGAACTGCGTGAAGAATCTCCCTTCAAGAGTGTAAGTTTCAGAAAAGAATTGCCCCAATTAAAATAAACTAGAAGAAATTATTCTATTTCTATCGAGAGAGGGTATGAATATTTTTAAAATCAATCAAAATTTTATAGTTACAAGAATTGGATTGAAAAAAAATACTAGTCAATGATATCAGTGAAATATTAATCTTGTTTAATTGAGAGTTTTGTAAATGATAAAGATAAATTAATTCATTCTAAGCAGATTGTTGGCCCTTGGATAGTCATGAAGCATTTACTATTTGTTATGTGTTTTTTACTTGTTTAATATTTGAAATCTTTCTTCGTCTTCTTTTGTGTTGTAATTTTCAGATCGACGACCTCAGAGAACTAGGCTTATCTACAAAGAAGGTAATTTTTATCTGTTTCATTGCGATTTACACTTTTCGTTTTGCACTCAAGTGTCTTAAAAAACATGGTCCCGAGCAGTAGTAATTTTAAGATGATTGGTTGATGGTTCTAGTTTTGTTCCAGATAAATGCAATGATGAGGGGAGCGCTTGGAGACTTTTGATATGAGTTTCTCCACCTTGATTTGTTTGTTGATAGTGAGAGGAATGTTCCTTCACAAGTCCTGCTAGCGCTTTTCAATTTACTTTGATGGTCGGTTGAAAATTTCCGTAGGGTTAAACCGGTCCTCTAGATTAGTCTGTGTAAGTTGTATACCTTCTTAAGAGTGTGTTTCTACTATTTGCTCGATTGTTTTCCTAGTATTTCTGTAATGTAACCTGTCGTGAGTAGTAGAAAGTCACAAGAGAAAACTTAAAAAAAAACAAGTTGCCCAAGTCATAAGTACCTGGACTTGTCTTTTAGCTCATTGTTAAATGTTTCGTGTCTTGTTTTGGCACCCTTGATCCTGCATCCCTCAATTAATAACTACAACACAATCCTACAATTTGACAATATTAATATTATTCTACTAATTTGGGTAAAATTAATATGCCAAAAATAAAAGGGCATCTCAAGAAACATTAAATGGACATTTTTTTAAGGTTTTTTTTTTTCATTTTTTATTTAAGCATTGTTTTAGTATCTATTCAATAGCTACTATGTTGTGTAAAAAAGCTATCGATAACTATTATAGTGTAGTTTTTTATAATTTTCAACACTATTATAATATTGTTAGTCGTAGTAATTACTTAATAGTTTTTTAAAAATTATTTTAAATTGATTTTAAGAAAGTTTAAATAATTTAATAAATTGATAAAATAATATTTTAATATAATAATATTTAAAATTTATGATTTCACTCTAACTGGTGACACGACGACTGAGGCAGGGCTTCGAAAGGGGAGGTCAAGGTTAAGAAAATTGACTAATGTGGCAGTCAAAATCAAAGAGGGGTTGATAAACAGGAGTCGTCAAGGTTTTCCAGGTCCTTTCGTGAATATGTGGTCGGGCACCAAATAACTAAAGCTGAACGGGCCTTTCTCCCAAGTAATCTAACAAGGAGATCATTGGCACTCAAACAGCCTAGCCGATTGGACCCCTGTCCGATCGGAGCATGAGCATAACAAGATCCTTTTGGCCTCCTTGGTTCAACTGGATTTCTCGGTCGAGTGGATGTTGCCTCCGCAATATCCTACAGCCAACCAGGACTTCTCGTCCAGTCGAACATCAAGCCTCCAGAAGGCTGAGACCTTAAAAGAGTAGACCCCCACAATGATTAGACTCATCATACCAACTCCACAATATCCTGCAGCCGACCGGACTTCTCGTCCGGTCTGACATCAAGCCTCTAGAAGGTAAAGTTCTCAAGAGAGTAGACCCTTCACAATGAGAAGCCCCATCATGCCGACTCCGCAATATCCGATAGCCGACTAGACTCCTCGTCCAATCGGACATCAAGCTTCCAAAAGGCCGAGTCCTCAAAAGAGTAAACCCCCTCACCCCCACGAAGAGAAGACCCATGATGTCGCAATATCCTACAGCCTAATGACAACAAAGAAGATAGTGATTCAGGAGATTCAGAAATTAATTTCAATAACTTATAATTTATCATGCTTGGATTGCAATTCAAATCATATTTATCATTATTTCTACATTTGTTATTACCATAGTTATCATAATATGAATCTTCTGAACTTCTATCTTTGTGTCATTACAGCCGACTAGACTCCTCGTCCAGAAAATCGAGTTTCAAAAGAGTCGAACCTATCATTGTGGGTTCTCCTTGATGTCTTGCATGCCTATTTTCAAAGAACCAAGGGAATATCCCCTGTGCACTATGTACGAAAGAAGCTTCTAACCTACCAAACACATAAGTGGTGAGTCCAATTTGAGAAAGTTGTCAAAATATCAGAGGAATGGTCATTCCTTTTTTAGAAATTCATTGGTGTTCATGTATTAGAGAAAGACACCACTATAAAAGTGGGTCTCCGCCCACAAGCATAGGTACGCTTACGTTAGCTCACTCACACAACACTACCACAGTTCTTTGCTCTTCCTCTTTTCAGTAATCGTCTGTCTCTAGCGTCGGAGTGCTTGTGTTGGAACCCCTCGTTGGCTTAGTTGCTAATGTTCTTTCTTTTTACAGTTCCCTTTTGACACGTAGGCCTACCGGGTCACAAGTTTTTTTGGGTTCGGAGTCCTCTCACGGTCAACATCCGAGACACATCGACGCTGCACTTCCCAGCAATTCATCTTCCCCGCTATCCAATAGGATCAACTGGTATGGAGTAGACAACTCTTATCACATCTATTTTAATAGAATAGTTTGCTCACCCGCCTCCACGAGTTGACGCAGTTGATTAATAGGCCTAAGATTAATTTCCAGTAAATACCTAATACCCTATTGGTTGTCTTAACCTCTAACTATATGCCCTGTTGTTACTCTAGGCCTCCTTCCTAACGGCCTGGAAACTAGTGGAAAGAGACTAATTTGTCCAATAAGAAAGTTGAACTCGTCACTTTAATGGCTAAGAAAATCTCTACTACCTTCTAATCATTTGACAGGCAATTATAAGTTAATTTAATAATTTATCATCTTTTATATAACGGACTATAAAAGATATCTGAAATGAATATAACGTCTCTCATCCGTCCACATCGGTGACTGATGAATTGAAAGGAGCTTTTTAATGGCTAAGAAAAACACTATGATTTATCATCTTTCTTGCTACAAGAGATAAAAAGAAAAAAAAAACCGATGTGCCTTTTAAACTGCTACGGAATAAATAGCAGTATGGTGACTGATGAAGTGAAAGGGGCTTCCCTTGCTCCCAGTTCAACTTTAAACAATGTCTCTCATCCGTCCACATCGGTGCACGAGACTGAGAACATTTGGAGGCAGGCAGGTGTTTGTGAGAATGCCTGAAAGAAGCCTTTCATTTTTCACTTCGCAGATATCGGAAGCTTTCAGTATCAGCTGCATGCAGAAGCACCTCTCGTGCTTTTGCCTACGGCAGCGCAGGCATCCTCTGCGACTTGCACAGGAGCCCAGCTCGCTCATTCGGTCGGGTATTTTGCCGACCTCGGCCACTGAAACATCCTCCTCCTCGTCGTCATCGTCGAGGCTGCAAGGATAAGACTGCCGGCACGGATCTATTCCTTCCCATTGCTTGGGGCATGCAAGATTAATTGTTTACATGAAATTAAATAGTTACAGAAACAGCTTCATTCTCTGAATAGATTTCAAAATTGCACATGAAAGTGATGGTTGACCTTAGTCTGGTTGGTAGGGAGTGTAGGAAGGATAAGTAAATGAATGTAACACTTACTCTTGTTTAAAAAAAAAATGAGGGAAGAAGTTGAGGGATGGAAGAGGAGATTTTTACCCTCTTTTACTTTTTCAAATGAATTATATTTTTACATTTTAAATTGGGGGTAAGAAAATTATCCTTCCTTCTCTTTTTTTTCCTTCTTTTTCTTTTTCATGAATCTCCTATCACTCTATCTAAACAGAAGGTAACATTCGAGGTCTATTTTTTCCATAGAATTAAGCTTTCTTTTTTTGACAAACTTAAAAATATGAACATCGGCAAGGCAAACTTCTTTAAGCTTGTAAGGGTTTAAGTGGGAGCAGGAATATTATGGTTCACTTTTTGTGAAGTAAGAGATTATCTATATAATAATTGCGGTTGGATCGTGATCACAATTCAGCTGCAATTATTTGTGATCTATCGATGGATTCACTTTCCTACCCAAGTTGTAGTTTAGATGAGGATAGGCGGCCAGAGGCCGCCCCCAGTAGCTCGGCCACTCGCCTACTGTCGGCAGCCTCCGATCACCTGCACCGATCCAAACTATAAGCTGGATGGGAAAATGAACACGTTAATTGATCACAAACAATTACAATCAGATTGTGACCACAATCTAGCCACTATTACAGTATGAACCATCTCCTAGTTCATAAAAAATAGACTAGAGGATTTGATCTTTTTCAGTAGTAGGCGCCTTAATTTGTATTCTTGGTTAAAATTTCAAATGTCTTAGCCCAATTAGTTGTACGGATCGGTATTGTACATCAGTCTAGATCCTCTGATCCATATTTTATGGACCACTTCTGGCCCCTATTAATCTTCTCTATTGAATTAAATCAGAGATTCATGTACTATTCTCTCATAATCTGATTTAACGGAGAAAATCAGTATGGACAAAGAGTAATCTATTAAATATGGATCAGCGTATCCTGCTGATTATACATCCATCACCAGATAAAGTTAGAAGCACCAATAATTTATTATCCAACAATTAAAGAAAAAAAAAATATCACACAGTATATCGTAATTGAAAATTAAATCACTCCCACCAATTCGTTCTTAGGCCAACCCGCCGAATTTCAACCTCAATATCTCATATAACAAATGTTCTTAACCACCCCACCACCTCAAGGAAATCATAAATATTTACTCCCAAAATAATGGTGCAGTAGTTAGACTTATAATTAATGATATAATTTCGAGTCTTATTGACGCATCGGGAGGATTTTTCCTCAAATGAGAAGTTTATCTAAGAATGTTAATTATTTGAATAAATTTTCATGAATACTTATAGATTTATCAATAGAAAATTGTTATGAGACCAAACCTATCATCTCCCATATTAATCAGTTTTAAAAAAATTAAATATTTAAATTAAAAAAATAATAATAAATATTTAAGAAACGCTGCTGCATCATAACCCGAAGCTCTAATTTATGTCAGGCTCATCATTAAGGAAGATGGGTATGATTCCAGAAAACTCAATCAAATACTATAATTGGTCCCTCTCCAGTCTCCTCTACTTGGCTTTTCTTAATTTTTTTTTTTATGCAATAATTATAATTAGGCTCCTATGTTTTTATTCGTGTGGTACATAACACATGTCCTTATTGAGGGCTTAGATCTGTCATCCACAAATCATGTGGCAAAAAAAAAAAAATAATAATAAAATTGCTAGACTTTATGTGGCAACCTTCCATGTCTTAACCATCGCACCACCCCGAAGGGACGTCATCCACGAATCATGATGTGACTTGAGAATTGATGATCACAACAGTGTAGGGTAGCAAAAGATATATGAACGTTACAATAACACTAATTTTAAAATTTATACCGTATCAAAATGATGTTGATTTTTAAAAATTACTATCACGTTGATTTTTTTTTTAAAAATTAATAGTAATTAATGGTAGGAGAAATTAGGAAACAAATGAAAAATCTAAAAGTTAGATAGATCTTTTAAAAAAATTATAATTTTAAATGCATCATTTTATCAATTGCTGTAAAATTATTGATGAGGAGAGATTAAAAGTGAGATTTAAATCATACCCATCAATATTAGCTAAATAATATTCAATTTTAAATTTAAATAATTTACATGATCATACACTTAAGCAAAACAAATAAATATATGATGTAGTTGCAGAGCATATTCTTAATTTTACACCTATTTAAGAATTGAATCTAAGTTTCAGTAAATTAACAGATACATTTCTTTTCACGGATAATTAATTTAATGGGTCATCTGCTGCAAACACTTCCTACTTTACTTTAATGATTGGCAAGAAACGTTCATCAAGTCGGACCGATCACTCTAAAATTTATCGACGTAAACTGAATATCTAGTACATCTAAAAATAAACAACAAAAATAAATACTGATTCTGTTCGGAAACGGGGAGATAGTTGTCGGGAAGTGTGGCGTCACGTTGTCGCGGAAGTTGACTCGATGAATACTCTAATGTGGCTTCTTGGAGACTCTACTGTCCGACGCACCAAGAAAAGGCTCGAAGAATGAGCATTAGTAACTGGGCTAGGGAAGATGTCATCGGATCTGGTCCTCCAACGTTCAAGTCAATGCAATAGTAGAAGATGATGAATAACATGGAGATGAAAGCTTGTAGGTGATGTTCACATACCTCTGTTGGCTGTGAGAGATCCATATTTATTATGTGATGTTATATTGCACGAATGCCTAGATGCTTACTTAAAAGGACAAACCTTTCTGACATCTTGCCATCTTTCCTTAATTACCTTTTCTTAATTGGGTATACATTCCGTACACAGTAGGCTTTGAGAAGTTTCCTCCGTACAAGGAAGTACAATTTATATCCTCTACAACTGATCTTTTGATGACAATTACAGTAGACGACAAGGAGAGTAGGTGTGGTCAAAGTTAAGCGACTCCTATCGTTCGACGGGGATTAATGGTCGATCGGCTGGCCACACTAGGCAGAGAAGGTTGTGTTAGAAATCGGTGTTCGGAGTCTCATAGGAACCTATGTCCCCGGATTAAAATTTTCACAAAGAAAACTAATCCGGATTACACTTAGGTTTAAGAATAACAAATTTAGAATATGTTTCAATAAACGACTTCCAGGTCTTGGCGAGGCACATGACCTTC
>JBAMIB010310490.1:0-11393 GCA_037177415.1 Kaempferia rotunda | reverse complement strand
GTCATCTCCCTAGTCAAGTCAATGATTTCAGCGTCGTGACCTCCAACTCGGCGTCCCTTAGCCTCTTCACCTAGTCTAAGGAGGCCTTCAACATGGTGGTGGTTACAAGAAAGAACATGACTTCAATTAAAAATGAAAATCCGGACTTCAATACAAGAAAGCCAAAGCTGATAAAGCATGCCCTATACTTAATAGGCATGGTTGTAATTAAAGTGTAATCTCGCTAGGGTCACGCGTAGGATTTGCTCTTTACCACATGACTAGGATAGTCAGGATAACAGAAATTGTCTTGTTGCATCATACTAGTCAAGTTAGTTAGACTTCCGCCTCTTTCGACTAAACTTGAATAGGAGACTAGTGATAAGGGAAGTAATCAAGGAGTGTCACGTGATGCCATGCGATGAAAGAAGTCAATAGTCTCGCCAAAGTGGCAATCAAAGCTAACAGCAAGTGACCTCCAACTCCCATCTCCACGCCAAGACTCTCGACTCCACACCAAGACTCCTGAGCCCTAACTCCGTTGTAATTGATCCTGATGTCGATTCATACACATCCCAGCTAAACACGAATAGTGACAACCACCGATAATCAAGATGATAAGCCATCACTGGCTGAAAATATGGCTAATGTAGTTGTTATTCCCAAAGAAGGTAGGAAATGTAGCCAAGGAAACGTGGGTAATGAAGATGACAATTCAACGACATGTGGAGACGGTGGGAATCCATCGTAAAAGACAACCTATTTTAACGGGCGCAGGTACACACACAAAGACACAAAACCCTAACCTCAACTCATTTTCTACATCTTTCTTCTCCATCCGAGACTGACTTGAGCATCGTAATGCTTGTGACGGGGAACTCCCTGACCGTTATTCTAACCTGCTCTCTTTGGTGCTTCCTTCCCAGGCTTTGCCAGAGCACTCTACAAGACCATGTGGCCAAGTGGCCGACGATTCTATTGGTACGGTTTATACTAATAATCAAACTCATGTTTTGATGAATGACAAACGAATTAAAGTTAGACTTTGTGTGATTTAACCACTCTATCAAGAATGCAAGGTTAACCACATTGGGATGTTCGATTTCCAATGTATTGAAGTCCATATGTGTGATTCTGGCAAATCGGGATATTCGACTCTCGATTGGTGAAGTCTAGATGTCTGATTCTAGCACGTCGGGATGTTCGATTCCTAATAGACTAGGTTCTGGATGTACAATTCTGGAAAGAGATCAGGATGTTCGATTCCTAGTGGATTGAAGATCTAATGTATGATTTCGGTAGAAGAGCGGGATGTGTGATTCCCAAATGGTTAAATTCGGATGTGTGATTCCGGAGGAAGGTAAGTGAGGTAAGTCACTAGAGGAGAGTGACTTAGTGAGGACGCGTTCCTGTTGGAGGGAACCATAGGCATCAAATTAGCTTAGAGACATTTTGGACATCTAAGCTGAGTATCTTGACTAGATCTTGGTCAAGGAAGGACAAGATCTAATTAATAATGCTTATATTATTATGCTAACTTTGTTTTGCATGGTATATTTTTGTGTGACACTAACACTGTTTTACAGGGTCAAAAATGAAGTTTAACCTTGGATGAATAGTGTTCAAGGCGTCTCCTTGACTGCTGGAGGCACCTCCAGACACAAAGCAGAAGCCCTCGACGCAAAGGCTCGAGGGCGCCTTCGTGGGCGCTGAAGGTGCCCTCCCAGAGATAAATCACGTAGACTTCGGTTGTTATTAGTTCCAAGCTCGCGGGGATAATATTTGAGCTGAGGGCACCCTCGGGAAGGCTAAAGGCACCCTCATATGCTTTTATAAACCCTGTTCGACCAGCATTTTGGACACACCTCTTCTACAAGCTTTTACGTGCTCTACGACTTCCCGGGTTCTCCGAACGTGCGCTACTATTGCTCCAGACTTCCGATCGTTGCTGACAGCTCGACGCCAACTTCCAGATCCTCAAACGACCACGCCTTGAATTGGTAAATTTTTTTTTAATACTACACTTGATTTGGTACAAATAATAGAAAAGTGTAGTCTGTTACACTTCTCTAGCCTTCTGTATTCGATTCACTCTTCCAACGTTCCCAAAAGAAAATTTTAGTGGATTGTCCATCAATAGGTCTGCGGGACCTGGGTCTTGGAGTAGGAATCACCATAGGCTCCGAATCAAGTAACTCCCTGTTTACTTGTTCCTTTTTATTTTTTTCGCTGCATACTCCGATTTATTTTTCGATCGATATTCACCCCCTCTATCGAACATGCCGATCCTACATATTTAGTCAACCTTGACGCACATTCACCGACGAGTTGTCCATCAGCATTCTCATATAGGATCACGTTACAATCACAAAGAACATCTAGGACTCTCTTTTGTCTCAATCGTCTAACTTATATCATATGTAATACATCTCTTTTAGCCTTTTTCTTATAAAATAAACCTGCACAGTTAAAGCTCTTAGTTATAAGTTAGGATTTCTTATTTAATAATTATCTTACTACATCTATTAGTATTAAATTTAAATGTTAGATATTCTATTTTTACTTTACTAAATCTAAAATCTTTTAATATCAATATTTCCTACTAAGATTTGACTTTTATATTTACTGAAATGACCAAACTAATATCATATTACACTAAAATAACATATTTTGGATGTACCCAATGAGATCGTTTATGAATTATGTTTAGTGTAAAAAGTTAATGTAATCTTATTTTCATAGAAAAGACTCATTCAATAAATGGTAAAAAAAGTATTTATTTGATACTGAGCTATAGCTGGACTTAGTGGATTCTACTGATCCACTAAAACAGATTCATGTGCATCTTGGACCAGCCACACAATTCAAATCGTTGGCTTGAATAGAAGGCCTATACGATCATTCAAGAACAATCTAAATATCTCAGTGGAACCATATTTTTAACCGCTTCAATTGGAATAGAGGGTGACCTCAAAAGGATGACTAGTGAGTCTTTCATTCTTCCTAATTCTGTAACCATTCATTTCAAATTGTGGGGGTGTAACATTGTATCTAGTTACCACAGAGCATATCTTTGTTCTATTTTTTCCAACAACTTTGTTCTGTTTTACTCCAGAATACTCAGATGCCTTTATCATCTGTATTGTTCATTTCTGCCTTTTGTTATTATCTTTTTCACACGACAATGTCTATTGAAATATCTAATTTTTGGTTATCATACTACTCACCCATGATCAGACAGTGTGCTAAAACTGAAACTTTATGAGACAGGTGCATCTTTCCATCCTAAAAACTCTCAAAAAGTAATGGTATATAATTATATACTTTTAACATACAAGTATAGTTTCATTGGGACAGTTGTGCCAAAACTAACCTATACAGTTATTAGACTAACAAAATTGAACCAGTATTAAAAAAAAAGTGTGCTAAATTACACTATTAACAACAGCTCACCAACTTGAACTTCAGTCATCTTGCTAGGCATTAGTTGCCATCGATAGTCTTACAATTCTATGAACACTAGCTGGGCCTAGTAGAACGACTTGCACTTCACTGAAGGTTTGGATCACTTAGTTGGTGTTTTTACTTGAAGCCTTGAAGGCCTGGGTGAAGACAAAGTTGTTTGACTTGTAGATTTCTTTATACTTGACGCTGCTAAAAAAAGGAAAAAGAAAAAGAAAAGAAAAAGAAAAAGAAAATTAGAGTTAGCTAATTCGTGCTGTCTTATGCATTTTACTGTAGAAAGAATTAGTTAACCAGTGCAGAATTCTGATCAAGAACCAACCTAAACAGATGTATAAAAGTCTACCTATAGGTTAGAGAGATTTAAGTTGCAGTGGATCTATAGTATGATACTTACTTGGAGACTTCAACGTCTCTTTTTGTCTTGTTCTGGATGTGGCTGTGGTTTGTATTGGCTTCAGTCCCAATGGTTTAGACGCTCGTGGTGAAATTTTGTGCCTGTAGAAGATCAGCGGATTTGTTATACACTGAAAAAACACAAAAAGTTGAAGTAGAAAAAAGTAAGCATTGATTATCATTTCACATTGCTAGAAAAATACTACAATTTTCACAAGGACTCTGACTCCTTGTGTTCAAAATGAAAACTCATTTGAATTCTAAGACGACAAACTACTTTTTTGTTTGCAAAAGCAGAAGAGTAACTACTTAGTAAATGAAATGCACCTTGAATAATGATGATTCTACGACTGCATTTTCTGATCCGTTCTACTTAATTAAGATGCTATGGACAGAGTTCAGTTTTGTTTCAGGAAGAAGAAAAGGAATACAAATCAGTTTCATAATAGTGTGCACATGCTTGGTAGCTAATTAATTTGAAGAATATGCAAACGCAAATACTAACATTTTCTCTTTGGTAGTTTCTGATGATTTCACTTGTTCCAGCAAGGGATTATCCGAAGTGCCAACAGAACCATCAGTTTGATCAGTTTGATCAGTTTCTGATATATCACTTAATCTTTCCTCTGAATCTCCGTCATCATAGCCTAAAAGCTCGAGTTCTGCAGAATCTTGCTCCGCTACCTCTCCATCTAGATTTTCCTTCTGGTCGGGATCCTCACCGTCGAGAACTGAAATTCTAGAAGAGGATGAATGCCTCAACGGACTAACATTACCATGTTTCGAAACACTGCCTTTTATCTGTTGAAGCTGTTCAATTTCTTCATCCTTCCTTGCAATAGTATCTTTGAGAGATGCAACCTGCTCCATCAAATCTCTGATGTCTTTTCCTTCCTTCTGACTTTTTGCAGCACCCAGCTCCACTCCTGACACTCTTTCAGCAAATTTTAAGGTGCTTAAACTCTCTGAAAAAGATGCTATTTCTGGATTTATCTGAACAAACATCAGTGTCTTAGCATGCCCACCTGCATCATGAAAGGATGCAATTCTACAATAGAGAAACTTACGAGTACCAACTAATTTTAATAGAGAAATAGTACCTAAAGAACTTTGCAATACTTGAGTTAGTTTGCTATTGCGGTAAGGTACATGAGCACTTTTTTGCGAGAGAGCAAAAATTACATCTCCAAGTGCTGCCAAAGATTTATTGATGTGTTGTGCTTCCTTGAGTCTATCTCCCGTTACTTCAGATCGATCAACTCTCTCACTTCCAGCAAGATCTACAAGATGTAGAGATCCTCGCGAAGTCGCTCCGGTTTTCAGATCTGTACCTCGGACATGAATTGTCACAATGCTGTAAAACAATGGCGATGCAAAGTTGAAACTCACATATGCGTATATACGCACAATAAAGAAGAAAGGCCTATTGTATATGCACAAAAAGTATATTGATCAAACTGTCAATTAGATGACAAGCCCAAAGAAAAAACGGTATGAGGGTTGTGTTGGACCTAGACAATCAATGTTAAATTGCCTAAACCTACAAATTTGTTTCAGGATAATATGCAATTAAAAAAAAAACCTGTGTGATCGGCTACTTCTTTCGTTGAGAGATGTAGCACTCACAGCCCTATTATTGTGCCCTATTTGCATCACGTCCATAACATCAGAAGTAGATTTAACAGGAAGCATACATGCATCAGGGACAGCAAGCCCAGTAGGATGGGAAGTAGTCAATACTCCAAGCGTGAGCAAAGTTAAAGAGTGAACAATTCAACATTTAGTTAGCAACTAAAATCTGATGAAGCGATCTGATAAATAAAACATGAATATTCATTAGACAGAAAAGGATATTTCTTTTGTGAGCCACCAGTTGCAAGTAAATCACGGACTTGTTCATTATATATTTCAACCATCTGAACACCAACTTCATACATGTAAGTATCTTTCCTTTTGAGTGATATCTGAAATAGGTCATTTAAAGCTCTATAATTGACGCCCCATTCCTTTTCAGTTGCTATATCTGGTCCAGTCTGAACAAAGATGTATAATCAGAACAACATTCATACAAATGCAACCAATCAATACAAAGAATGCTGACCATGGTATAGGTTTTTCCTGATCCAGTCTGACCATATGCAAAAATACATACGTTGAAGCCATCAAGAACTGATCGAACTAATGGTTGAGTATCTAAGTAAACTTGCTCTGGCACAAATCAAACCGAAGGTATAAATTTCATATCTATTGTTCTCTTAAAGGAAAATTTTTCATGTGAGTTTCTGAACTAAAAGACCTTGAGTGGCAGTTTGACCATACGCCTTGTTGAACTTGAACATCTTTTGTCCATCTTTTCCAGGTTTGGAGGGATTTGAGACTGCAACTTCTCCATTGTCACCAATATGATCGATAATAGTGTGTTTATGGTTCTCCCCAGGCAGAAATGGTCTTATTCGACAATAAACTCTTATATTTCCTGCACATGAAGCAAGAGTTATGTGAATAAAAATAGCATGAAAAGCTATAACTTCAATGCTAATTGGGTACCTTTTAGTTCCTGAACCTCATTGTACAATTTCCTGTTTTCTGCAACAACAGAATGGTAATTCTCTACAGCATCAGTCAATAGTTTGAGCTGTCTTCCTGCATAGTAGAATGAATAAAAAGTTTATACTTAAAGAGTTTAAGTTGAAATTTTCTATTAAAATTTAGTGCAAAAAAAATCATTCTTACCAAAACTGATGATTTCATCACGCGATCCCTTTTGTGTTATTACAACTTCATGTTTGATGGAATGAGAGGATGACCTCAACTCCTAGGAGAATCATGAAGCTCACTCTTGGATGTTATGAATAATGTTATGAATAATAAGTCATGAGATTAAGGATGAAATTACCTTTACTAACTGGAATTGTATATCTATATAACTTTGATAAGCTTGTTCCTTTCTATTCCATATCTGAAACTTGGTTTCTGAATTTTTTTTTTGCTCTAGTAATCTCCTTTCTGTTTTGGCTAACGAGGATTCTGCAGTTTTTAGCTTTTGTTCTAGTTCTGCATCATGTTCCCTTGCCTGATTCTCCATTTGATGAAGTTCTCGTTCGTGTGATTTTTTTACAGTTTCAAGCTCTTGCCTAATTTCTGAAATTGTATGCTCACTCTTTTCCTTCTCCTCTATCAACCTAGCCATATCTAGTTCTGCATGTTTTTGCTCTGTTGCTTTGGCAATCTCCATTTGTTCAAGTTGTTGTTGGTATGATATTTTCATTGTTTTGATCTCTTTTTTAAGTTGTGAAATAGTCTGCTCATTCTTTTCCTTTTCTAGTTCCATTTGTTTCTGCCCTGTTGCTCTGCTGATCTCTATTTGTTGAAGTTGGTGTTCAAATGATGTTTTCGTGGTTTCAAGCTCCTTCTTTAGTTGTGAAATAGTCTGCTCATCCTTTTCCTTATGTAGTTTCATTTGTTTTTGCTCTGCTACTTTGGCAATCTCTATTTGTTCAAGTTGTTGTTCGTATGACCTTTTCACGATTTCAAGCTCTTTCTTAAGTTGTGAAATAGTCTGCTCATTCTTTTCCTTATCTAGTTCCACATGTTTCTGCCCTGTTGCTTTGTTGATCTCTATTTGTTGAAGTTGGTGTTCAAATGACTTTTTTGTGGTTTCAAGCTCTTTCTTTAGTTGTGAAATAGTCTGCTCATCCTTTTCCTTATGTAGTTCCATTTGTTTTTGCTCTGCTGCTTTGGTGATCTCTATCTGTTTAAGTTGTTGTTCGTATGACCTTTTCACGGTTTCGAGCTCTTTCTGAAGTTGTGAAATACTCTGCTCATTATTTTCCTTATCTAGTTCCACATGATACTCCCCTACCGCTTTGGTGGTCTCCATTTGTTGAAGTTGTTGTTCGTAAGACCTTTTCATGGTTTCGAGCTCTTTCTGAAGTTGTGAAATAGTTTGCGCATCCTTTTCCTTATGTAGTTCCATTTGTTTTTGTTCTGCTGCTTTGATGATCTCTATTTGTTTAAGTTGTTGTTCGTATGACCTTTTCACGGTTTCAAGCTCTTTTTGAAGTTGTGAAATACTCTGTTCATTATTTTCCTTATCTAGTTCCACATGATGCTCCCCTGCCGCTTTGGTGGTCTCCATTTGTTGAAGTTGTTGTTCGTAAGACCTTTTCACGGTTTCAAGCTCTTTCTGAAGTTGTGAAATAGTTTGCGCATCCTTTTCCTTATGTAGTTCCATTTGTTTTTGCCCTGCTGCTTTGGTGATCTCTATTTGTTTAAGTTGTTGTTCATATAACCTTTTCATGGTTTCAAGCTCTTTCTGAAGTTGTGTAATACTCTGCTTATTATTTTCCTTATCTAGTTCCACATGTGGCTCCCCTGCTGCTTTGGTGGTTTCCATTTGTTGAAGTTGTCGTTCGTATGGCCTTTTCACGATTTCGAGCTCTTTTTGAAGTTGTGAGATAGTCTGCTCATTCTTTTCCTTGTCTAGTTCCACATGATGCTCCCCTGCTGCTTTGGTGGTCTTCATTTGTTGAAGTTGTTGTTCGTATGACCTTTTCATTGTTTCAAGCTCCTTCTTAAGTTGTGAAATAGTTTGTTCATTCTTTTCCTTATCTGATTCAACATAATACTCTGTTGATGCTTTGTTCATCTCCATTTTTTTAAGTTGTTGTTCGTATGACCTTTTCATGATTTCTAGCTCTCGCTTAAGCTCTGAAATTGACTGCTCATTCTTTTCCTTCTGCTTTGTCAATTTAGCAGCCATATCTTCTTCACCACACTTATGGTTTCTCTCCTCTATTTTCTGCTTTTCAGTCTGCATATGCAATGACCAAATTAAAGAACAACAAATAGCAAACAAGAATGTGTTACAACATACCTGAATCTCACAGATTGTGCCATTAGCTAATGTTTCAAGCACCCTAATCCGCGATTGGTACTTCTCCTCTCGGGCTTTAATGAGATTATTTTGCTGCAGATCCATGAGTGAGTCACAAAAGTGTTGGAAAAGGAACATAAGTAACCATGAATGACAACTTACATTTCGTATGTGATCTGCCTGAGTTGATATACGGCGTTCAATCTCTTGCACAACTTTTCGCAACAAGCATGACACACGCTGCAGCATTTTAGAGAAACGCAAGTAACTAAACATGAACTATGAGAAAAATTTCATATTTGATTGCTCACATGGGGTATTTCACCATTTCTCCGTTCAATACTTTCATCAAGAATTCCATTTACGACACTTAAAAGAGACTGAGTAGGAGCATTCTGCAGTAAAAATGAAAATAGAATAAAGTTTTTGTGGAAGAATAATCAATCATATTGGTTGATGAATTAAATGAAGATTATTACGTCTAGGCTGTTTGATTTCATCATTTCTGTGATCTTGGCTGCTGGAAGATCATAATAATTCCCTGGTCTCAGTTGGAAAACCTCATGGAATTTGTGCCCACCCATATGAACTCGCGGTGTTGATGACTCTACAAAGGAAATGCAAACAAATAATATCAAATACAAAAACCATAACATTATCAAAGTTTATATGCACTACACAATACCATTAAAGTTTTAAGTTGGAAAGTAAAACCATGACAATTTTAGATACTGTTCAATTCAATGTCATTCTTTCAATAAGCAACAAAGTTGCTGTTCAGTTGATGAGAACCCCATGTCTAAGAATGCAATTCCATAGTACACCATTGCATAGACCAAAGGCAATCTTGATTTAATATCATATCAAATATGCATCAGATTCCATTCCAAACCAAGAAGGATTATTTCTAGTAGCAGTAATAGTTAAACATCAAGAAGAATCAACATACCTGACAAAATAGAACTTTGAAGCACACGTTGTAGTCTTGACTCCTGAAAACTGTGACTTCTCTCCTCTCCAAAGAGAGAAGAGGTTTGTCTGCTTGAAATATTACCCCCTCTTAAGATGTCCAACCTGCTTTCAAGAGACTTCCATCTCTCTCTCGCCGAGCTCATGTCGCTCAACTCTTCATGGTCACCCACAAGGTGATCCTTTAGGGACCAAAGGCAATACAATACCGTAGATAATGCTCCCTAGTTCGGAAAAGAACACAAAATTCATCAACCCTAGAGCAACGTCAATGTAAAAGACAAGATTTTTCTACCTGTTCTAAGTCTTCTATTTTGAAACTGGGCAACCTCATTTGCTCTACAACTTCAATAAATGTTCTTATCTTCTCCAATCGATTGTTTGTCGATACGATCTACACGCAAAAAAAAAAAAACAAGAAACTCAACTATGATGATTGATGAAGAATAAATATGAAAAATCTGAAAGCGTTGGTAACAGAGATCCAACCTCCTTCGAGCAGCTAAGATTAAACTTCTTTATGATCCCACACAAAATCGAACCGTCAAGCAATCGAGCACTGAGTTCCTCCTCAGACGCACCAATTGGGATGTTGAGATTGGGAAACAAATCATTGAGCCAACCAATCACTTCAAATCGCCTCTTATCTAAATACGAAAGAGATTTAGCTCTGATTTGTGAATTGGGAGAAAAGAGGAAATCGAAATCGTGGAGTTTCACTCACCCATTTTGGCATCCATGTCTGGACCAATCATCCCTCATTCGATCACCTAAGCGTCGCCAGTCGGCGCCTTGAGAAAGTCCTGGAGCTCCATGGAAGCTATATGTTGAACTGGCGCTTCTGGTGCGATGGGATGGCGAGAAGCAAGTCGAGGAGCAGGAAGAGAAGGCCATGGTCTGGGAGAGTCTGTCAAGCCGTGAAAAGCTCCTAACTTTAAGGAGAGCTCCTCTTCCTTTCTCGTGATACTCCCTATTTCCTCTCACCGGAGAAAGGAACGGGATGGCTATTCATAGCCTGCCGCTGCATTTCGCCTTCTCGCGCTTCTCTCTCGCTTCGTATCCGTCCCATCGCTCTATTCTGTACGTGGAGGAATTTTCATTTTGTGCCCGATGTTTTATTATTCTTTTCAAATTTGCTCCATCAATTTCACGCCAAAATATTATGTAAATTTTAAACTTTTACCATTCCCTTCTGACCATAATGAATGATCTTCAAAATCAAATATATTTTAAAATCTTGTATAATAATTCATTTTTAATCCCAAATAACTTTTCATCATCGTACTATTTAATTAAAAATAATTAACTCTTAATTAATTTAATTAATGAAGTTTAAAATTAAATTATATTAATATTTTTTATTAAAAAATAGTTTTAAAACTTCTTAGTAATTTTAACTTCTTACCCTTTAAAATCACATACATATCTTTATTGATTCTTCATTGTTCTCTCCTCCCCTCTCCCTTTCCAATTTTATTACAGCTTGTCTTCCTTTCTTTTTTATAATATTCGCATCAATCCATTTGTTTCGGCATATTTATAATAGTCGCATCAATCCATCTCTATCTCATTGATTCTTTATGAAATCATAATCATATTTATCCATCTCTGTATCTCATCGAGTATATATGATTATTGTTGGAGCAATCTAGTGCCCTAGGTTTTGATGTTTGGACATCGGTTTAAGTTAGGCTTATTGTTGTACTGATAT
>JBAMIB010310383.1:0-11394 GCA_037177415.1 Kaempferia rotunda | reverse complement strand
CGTAGCTGCTACACTGTGACATTGTTACTATAGAAAAATAGTTTAGATTTTTTAAAATTCTAACAAGGCATTGCTACGGTAGAAAAAAAATTAATTGAGCACTGCTATAGTGAAAATCAGGCGTAGCCACGCAACTAGACTGATAAATACATAAGAAAGAGATGAGTATTTAAAAAATGGTAAGTAATTTGAGTGTTATGAAAGTAGGATTTATGGTGGCTATATTATATGTGTTAGCCACTAATCCGATTCGTGGGGTAAAGTAGGATTCAATCATTCATGGTAATATCGAAACTGGCTTACGTTTAGTAAAATGATGAAATTTTTGTATATATAAAGTCACATCTTCTCAAGAGAGTAATTTGTAATTTTTCATTTTTTTAACACAAAAATGATTAATCAGAGCCAATTTATTACCGTATTGGATCCGTACAGATAGGTCCAGCTAGATCGGTCAGCTGACGTGTACCCATCCCGGCGTGTGGGCCCCATGCATTGCCCCCCAATTATTCCTCCTCCTCTCCATCGTCCCACGTAATTAACAAACAGAGAAAATTTTACTACGCCCCCCGAAATTCAAAATTTTACTACGCCCCCCGAAATGTGATTTTGAACGTCTAGGGCTGCAGTTGTAAACGTTTGAAAAGCCTAGGAGCAAAGTGAAATTTTGTATAGCAAATAAAATGCCCTATTCCATTCACAAATTCACATACACTTCTTCAATCCCCGCTTCCGGATTCCAATAAGTTCTCCTTCCGGCGAGGCGGCGCCGCCATCTGATGCGACAACGTTCTCGAATTGCCACCTCCCTCGGGCGAGGAAGAGCGGCATCGTAATAGCCAGCTTCCTGTTTGCTTCGTCTTCCAATAAAGTTCCCACCTTAGACCTTTTCCCCCTGGATTTTCCGATTCCGATCGCTGGTTTCTCTTGTCCCGGGGTTCTCGATTCGTGGTCAAAGGTCGGATTTTGAGGGATGTCGGACAAATTGCGGCCCGGAGGAGGCGAGCCGGAGATGCGGGCGGAGGTCATCTCGGCGGCGTGCGCGTGCTGCGGGCTAACGGAGGACTGCACTCCGGAGTACGTCGAGTCGGTCCGGGAACGCTTCGGCGGGCGTTGGGTGTGCGGTCTCTGCGGCGAGGCGGTCGAGGACGAAATCGGCCGCGCCGGGAGGTGGATCTCCACCGAGGAGGCGCTCAGCCGCCACATGAGTTTCTCCGAGAGCTTCCGCGCCGCCGGGCCGCCTGTCGACACCGCGGAGCCCATGATCGCCGCCATGCGGCAGCTCCTCCGCCGGAGCCTCGACTCACCGCGGCCCAGGCCGAACAACCCTCGCCGGGATGTGCAGGAGGGCGGCACCACCACCCGCCGTTCACTCGCGCGGCAGAGCAGCTACCTCTCCACAGCGGCCCGGTGAAGGTCCGCCGCCGCCGCGAAGAAATCACGAAGGTGAGCGATGGTAAGCGTAACAACGAGTCGCCAGAACCCAAGCTTCAACCTTTGTACTTCAAAACAAATAGTGGTTCATATTCATAAATAAGACTAGCCATTGTTATGCAACCATTTTGCTTTTTGATCAACTTTCGCAAGAAATAAATGAATCAATATTCAGATCAAAAACTTTTTAAAAAGAGAGAAATTTTGACCATTTATGAGATCTTATGCTAGTTCTTTCTCTCCATAATACAAGCAATGTTCTAAGTCGTTGTCTTGTTCACTCATCAATGATTTCAACCATTAATTAAGGCATGTCATGATCTAGCTCAAAATTACTAAGAGTCGATTGTCACTGAAGGCACTGTTTGTGTGCAATTGAAGGATGATTGTTGTTTTGTTTTCCATTCGATTCCAAATTGTCTGAACAGGTGTGGAGGCATGAGTTGGACTTGGAGATTATTAATGGGATTGCTTCAATTATAGAGGACAGATAATAAGGGAAAACCCTTCCAATTAAGTTTGGATAATAGTATTTTATATATATATATATATAATGAAAGTTTTCACCGGCACTACAATAAATCAGGAAGTATTAATAGACGTTCATGCAAAATGGCCAATATTCTTAAGCTTACTCTAATTCCTACATTGCACTGTAATTGAGATTCAAACCTTAAATCTCTTTATTATCTATTAAAAATTCTAACCCATTGCACGGTTAACCAGGGCATTATTTTAGAGAATAGTATTATGCAGGGTTTTGTTGTTGAATGCTATTAATGATGGTTAGATTCTTAGTCAATAATCCAATTAGCCAGCTGTTGCCATCAATGCTTCCAACAATTATGTTGTCTTGTAGTTGTAGCCAAGGCTTGCCCACTCCAAAGCTAATGGCCTAACTTGAGTTTAACCTTACTAGGGTTCGTGATGGAGCGCCTAATGAATCCAACTTAAGACGATTAGCTTGAGCTAAGATATCCTTACTAATCACACTTTTGCATCGTACCATTGCAATGTCAAGTTGTAGTTTGTGGATGATCATTGATCCGAATTCAATGTGAATAACTATTAAACGATCCAAAGAGGTGTACATGGAAATGCCTGAAGGCTTGGGAATAGTTAGAGAAGTACAATGAACCCAGAGAAGCACAATGAACTAGCAAATTTGTAAGCTTGAGTCGTCGAGCATTCATAAGTGCCGAACAATACAATCATCTTTATAAATTTGTTATGCATTTGTATACTTAAATAATTTTTTTTAAAAAAAAAATTAAGTGTGCTCATCTGATTTAGACTCAATAAATTGGATCGCGAGGAAATTTATTAACCAAATTGTACTAAATTAAACTTCACGTGAAATTTAAACTGAACTGAAATTATAAAACTGATTTAATTTGCTTGGATCAGAATTGAATTTACATAAAAATATTATAAATTAATTAGCTTAAACATTAGATTCTAATCACATGTACATTTGAAAATGCTATTATTATCTTGGATTAACCAATACGCTTTCTTTAAAACAGATCTAATTTAGAATAATTTGAATTTTATTCAAATAGAAGATAATTGAACAAAATAAAACAAATTGAATTTCTCATATGCACAAATAAAAAAGAACATAAACATATTATACATCAATAAAACAATTTTCTAAATAAAAAATATTTTAGTGAATTTAGTCTATCTTTTGGTATTTTATTTTTATATAATTAAATAAACAAATTACATTAGCTCTGCATTGGCAATATTCTTCTGCTAATAATTATAAAAATTAAATAAAAAACAGAATCACTATATTACTAATCAGATTAATGAGAATTAATTAGGCAAACTACATATCAAATCCATAAACGATTCACACAAACTAACAGTAAAACTAATCCTAATTAAACAGCCTAACTACTTAAGTAAATAAAACTGTAGAGGTAAAATGAAATTCACTAAACCGTCTAGAGAGAGAAGGATTTAAAATCCCTTAATTTTAGTCACAGTAATGTCTTTCCACATGAACAGAATCAAACATAAATCCCATACAAATGTTACTTACATGGCATCAGGCAGAGAAGAGAATATGAGAGAGAAGACCTCTAAAATCTGCTGACTGATTTCTTCAAATGAGTTTATGGGAGAATATATATACTTCGATAAATGGTAACCCAAACATGAACTGATAAAGATTTGAGCGAGCAATAGAATTTACCTCTACCATACCCTCGGTTCAGCAGAAAATGACTTGGCCTCCAGTGTGATGCAATTAGTTGGTTAACTGTGTAATTAGATTAGCTTCTCTTCCGATTAGTCACCTGAAAATGTAGTCAAATTGTGAACTTGGTGTATTGATATTGTGATTTTGTTGATTATTGAATTGTAAAAGCATTTGTTATTAAATGCCTCTATAATCTGCTAATCTGTTAGGATTTATTTTCCCAAAGTTATATGAGAACTAAGAGCCAAAGTAGGGACGCTTGGTTCGACGGAAAGGGGGTTAAATCTGTTACAATTTTTTGTTTTCTCAGAGTTGTATGAGAACTAGAGGCCAAAGGGTTTAGATTGATAGTGCAGATGTCTCTTCACTTCAATAGACCGTCAAAGGAATTTGTGGGTGATTCAGATCCAATTTGGGCTCTTATTTTTGGTGGAAGATAGAGACGGAGCAGAATCGATGTCAAAGAGTTGATTTTGCATCAGGCACTTCTGCCTTCACAGCGCCATCCTCTCCCTTGAAGTGGTGCACAATTGCATCCTTAAATCTCAAGGAGGCTTGTATCGCTGGTTTACAGATGCTAGGGGCAGTTCGCCTTGCTGCTGACCTTGCCATCCATGTCAATGTCAAGATCAACCAGAATTGTCCCAACATGCACTTAAGCATGTAGAGGTCACCGATACTGGATTATGATGCCTGAGTGCCCAACACCAGTGGCATCAAAAAGGCAGAAGTAGAAGGGGTGGCAGAGGTGACTTGAGTTGCCGTAAAAGATGTGGCCTAGTGAGAAGGGAGGAAGTGAAATAAGATGAGTGGATAATTTAGTCATTTCTCTTCCCCCCTCTTTCTATTCCCATTACCAAATAGACAAACATCCTACCTCCCCTTCCCCTACATTATTTCTCCAAAGAAAAAGGAGCACAAATACCCAAAACACTTTTCTTTCGAAACATACTCTTACTTTCCTTTCACTTACTTTCTAGTTTCCTTTCACTTACTTTCTGTTGGATCAGTGTGGAAATAGAAGCTAGCAGCGACAATGAAGTAGCACAGTATCAACATTAAGCCTTTGAAATAGTTTGCCGTGCCCTCCTGAAAAAGTAAAACAACCATTATCGGACCTAAAATTGGTATTGAAACTCACAATAAGGTCAGAAAATATTACCAATTACAAGTCTCGACACAAAGTGCGAGAAGAAGCATATATATTGACTACTGAGACATTTTCTATTGACTACTGAAACTATGGCAGTTAAAGACATTTTCTCGATGCAAGGATTGCATAAAAATAGATGAATAATAATTATACAAAGTAAAATTGGTGTTAAACTCTTCCTACTTAGAAATTTTTCAGAATCTTAGCACAGTGCAAGAAGATGCATATATTGACTACTGAATGTTTGGCAGTGAAAGCTATTTAATCAGTGCATGGATTGCGTAAAAATATATAAGAAAAGTTGACGCTGCATCTACAGAACCTGAATAAAAAATATGATTGATTGGAGAACCAACCTGTAGCATAAATGCCACAACCAACACTGTTATAAAGAGAGTTGCTGTCTCAAATAACTGAAAATTTAGGTCCATCTGTGTCCCCATAATCCAACCAACAACCACAGTGAAAGGAATCTGCAATTGCCATCACGAACAAGATGGTAATCCACATCAGTAATATTGTATAAAAGGAGAAAACATGAATGTCTAATTGGAAACCACAGGCAGGTAACTGGAATGTAAAGTTCCAGAAGTACGAATTAGAAATCTGTTACTGGTGTGAAACTATAAAAATGTTTTACTTTTGAATCTGAACATGAGAAATTTAGAGAGTTTTAAGACCATAGTGCAAAAATTATAGCATATTAGACTTGAAACTTTTCCATACTCCTCAAATCTTACTGCAAAGCCTGCAGCTACAACTTTTATCAGACAATTTGTTCATTCCAATTGGAATCAACTGATACAAAAGTGAGATTGATTTATTAAAAGTACATAAATGAGTTTTTGGATGAATGTTGTTTTGGCAAGAATTTCAGGAGAATTGCTCTCTGTGGATGTTGCAATAAAATTCGTAACAATTACATGGGACTCTATATATGGGTAATTGGCTAACATATGCCCTTGTAATAACATTACTAAAGGACTAAGTACAAATAGATAGGTTGTCGAAGCATTACCACAAACATGGATATTTGAGTTGATGATCCAATGGCAACTCCCAGAGAAATATCCTACGAGAGAAGAAAACAATAAGCTGATTGCATGTGGCATAAGAAATCAACATTAATCAATGTTCTCCAGATTTACAAGCTTATCCTTCATGGCAAACATAATTGCACTAGCGTGTTCAGCAGCATTTCCAACAATAGGAAGCAAAATGACACTGATAAAGGAGAGTGGAAGGTTCAATGCATCTGAAGCTTCCTAAACAATAATAGCAGAAAGGAAGATAATAAAGTTAGTATAATTTTTACCATATGAAATTTGGCAAATCTTACAACATTTAAAATGCGGAATAACTAACAAACAATAGTTTTTCACCAAATTCTATAGATCAGAACTCCACAACTTGCAGAAACACACTAAACTAGGGATTGACACAGCGCAGCAAGGTAAATCAGTAATCCTTACATGATAGCTATTCATATCAAGCTCTTTAGTTTATCCTCATCATTACCTCCAGTGTGTCAATACCAAAGTCCATCAAGACTAGGATTCGTTTTTTACTACAGATTGGCACAAGAAGGAATCAGTAATAACCACATGATAGAATCAAGATCTTTTGTTTTGCCCTCATATTAAACTAGGATTCACTTGTTACTAGGGATTTGCACAAGAAGGCTTAACAGTAACATAACAGAATCAAGGTTTTTCATTTTCCCCTCATCATCGGTTCCTTCAGTGCACCAGTAATAAAATCAGTCAAAACATGCAGATCTTAGTGAAAGCATCAATATATACCAAATCTCACTGACTTGCCACCCAAACCAGAACTAGATGTTAGACCTTGACCAAATCCCTTGCTTTTGGCATTTCAAATAGTTTTGAAATAATAGGAATTTCATCATCTCATATGGTTAAAATGACCACCAACACATGGAAGTTAATTTGCTGCGAGATACAACAGCGTGTGTAGCATTTGAATAGGAAATTTTTACATTTGGATAATCCACAAGGTGAAACATTCACACAGGAAGTTATCAATTACCAACCACAGAAGTGTGGCTGAGAGCCACACAGCCAATCAAGGACTGTTTGACCTCATGCATTGTGCAGTTACACATTTAACACAAAATATTACAGAAAACACAGCCAGAACAAAATATTTTCAGAGGAAAAAAAAGTGTTCAATGATAATGAATAAGAGATTAGTATACCTCTATGACATCAACAAGGTACTCAGAGAGAATGGAAATCCAAAGTGTCAAAACTGCAAGCCATGATATTGATTCCCATTGGCTCAACTCTGGAGGCTCATCTTCATCAGAGTCCTCACTATGCCGCTCTTCCTAGAAGATATAAGACTACTATATAATTAAAATAACATAAAGTACGTAAGTCAAGTAGAAAAGAATGCAGCAAACAAGAAGACACGAGCCATTAGAGGGTAAAATAAAATCTCATTTAACCCTTTGCTTTAAAAAAACACAGAAAGAGACCAAAGACACAATTACCATTTTAAGTTGCAAAATAATACGGAACAAAAAGGGGCATGAGATTTGTGGTAAATCAGGACAGGAAAGCATGCAAGAGTTGAATCGATTTATTAAAGATAGTATGCATGCAGAACTTCACTTCTGATAATCAGCTTCCTACAGGGAAAAAATAGTTTGGGAAAATTAGGAGCAAATGGACTGGAAAAGATTTCCTATGTGATTTGTTGAGTGGGAAAAAAGGAGGGGGGAAAAATTAATTTCCTAAAATTCATAGCTTAAAAACACAAAAATGTTTGAAAATAAATATCTACAAAAGATTTGGATCCACAATTTAGGCGGAAACAAAATAGGTGAAACTAAGATAACATTTCCCTAGTTGATTTCTTCCATCCGGTCATTTCCAATGAAGGAAACAATAGGAAATAGTGCTAGAGGAAGCTTTTCCACAGATATTTTTCCTTCTGCCAAAGGAAATTTGACCCTTAATCTCAAATCTCCAAATGAGGGATCTTAAATTGTGCTTAAATACCAGAAGCCCCCACTATAGAAGTCCCTACCTAAGGACCTTGGCATTTCTGGTTGGATTGAGCTCCCTCTTGTACTTTAAAACTACTAAACACTGTTTCTTTGTCAAATAGCAGTTGTTCCTACACCAGTAAGAAGAAGCATATGACACGGATGGATGCAGAATCCATAGTCTTACTACTGGTGCAAGATCAATTATTCATTGTCCTACACATCAATCAGGGGGCAAATATGACAAAACAAAATAATAAGTTAGCTGTGCGATCATATATGTTGCTCAGTAACTCACATCTGAAATTGGGTGGTAACTGTTTTGATGACTCCTGAGTTGAAAAAAAAGTAACTAGCATATGTCACAAGCATAACACCACTTCTAAACATTGAAAGGGCAACCTCTGACTTTCCATAGTTCACCTCTGATCTTGTAAAGTGGAGGATAGCAGGAAATGTTAAACCCATAACAGCCATCAACAACAACCCCGAATTCACAACAACAGCAACCTATGTGGATTTGATATAACATGTGTCAGCTGACATATTTCAATCATCCTAATTTTGTAAAATGCAAACATTCTCAACCAAAAGAATACCTTATTGAAGAATTGATCTTTTTTGTTGTGAACAACCCCACCAGCAAAAAACGCACAGCCAAGCACTAATAGCATATTTGATAAAATAGAGCCCAAGAGTGATTGTTGTACAACACAGATCATTCCACTTTTTAATGCATATATTGCTATTATCATTTCAGTTGCATTACCAAAGGTTGCATTCAGCAATCCTCCAACTGCAATTTCAAAGCAAAACAACAGTTAACGTGATACATCCATCCGGCCCAAAAAGAAATTTAGAGAGAAACTGGAAGATATTTGATGGCAGGATAACATATAATTAGATATAGCTCACCTGTATGACCAGTGTAAGTAGAAAGTTGCCTGAAAGATAGAAATATTCAAAATAAATTGAAGATAGGAAACAATATTATAAATACGGCATAACTTACTCTGTTGCATATCCTAAACATTCAGCTAAAGGAATAATACCTACCAAATTGAAGAAGAAAACTAATCCCTGAAACAAGCAGAAGAGAATAATCAGAAATGACATTCATTTTGTTGAAATGGTAATCCTTTAACTGTTAGTTCAACATAAGCTTGTCAAGAATTGTATAGGACATAAACAAAAAGTCATAAAGTAAACAGACGGGTACATACTGTTTCAACTTTGACTTACATGATTTTTAGTAAGAAAGTGGAGAATGATTGACAGAGGTCCAAATGGTAGTAGAATATTAATTTTTGCACTGAAAACAACAACTTTAATGCTCTTTGAAAGTCCTTTGAGTATTCCCCAGGGGATCCTCGAATAGGCAACATTCGAAACAGACCTACTATGAAGTAACTCAGATGAGACAATCTTTGTGGACGGTGATGATGAACTAACAATTGTCTCCATCTCCATTGCAAAACCTTCCCTTTCATCCGCGGGTCTCATCTGTATAATTATCAAATCAGATTCAATAATATTTTGACAGCTTAAGGAATACAATTCACTAACAAAGATTGTTCGTGTAAAAAGAAAATATGTGCAAATGTTTTCTTTGGAAGTGAAAGTTGGTTCGGGTAGTTCTGAAAAGAAAGCAGTCCAATAGTGGGACCAAACACTGCAAAGTCACATTATCTCAGCTCAACGGGATTATGTCTACTTGCTAGTCCTTGAAAGATTTGAGAAATCTGTCATCTTGTATCGGGGTTTGCAGATCCTATTGACCTAAACAGGATAGGATTAGCCGACTTTGTGAAGCATGGTCACAATTCACAAAGTGTATACGTCTATCATACCTACATCCACTTGACACTAATCCTAGTATGATAGAAGAAGTTGCAGAATCCTTCTGTCATGCTAGGATTAGTATCAAGTGGATGTAAGTCCAATTATGATATCACTGATGGGAATAAATCATTGAATATACACTTAACACATTCTCAAAATCAAAACTTAGGCCGAGACACCTAGCTCAGGGTATCAACTATCAACTGAAAATGAGTCAAATGAATGATGGAGTTATCCAGCAAACAACCACTCCACAATGCAAAATGCTCAAAAAGAAGAAAGAGAGAAAAAAAATAGAAAGGTCGCAACGCTGTACATCAATCTCTTGCATCAGGTTTCGGCCATTCAAATGATACTTGAAAAACTCAAAGGTCGCAACGCTGTACATCAATATCAAAGATGATCTTAAATACTAAGGAATCCTTGTCCAGAAGTGATAAATTCAAGTCCAACAGGAATCTACAACAGCGTGGAGACGGAGATCGGAAAGAATGAGGCAAGTTACCATTATTTCACTCCCTGCCTCGAGAACGAAAGGGATTGAAGATCCTAGGTACAGCAATCGAAGCGAGAGGCAAATCGATAAAACTAAAACGAAGCTTGATCACCTCCTCCTCCTCCTTTGCTGCTCATCTAGAATTTTGCCCTTTCGTATCTACAAATCCGAAGATTTTTGGGAACGTGGCCTTCCTTTAGGGATTCGATTCATCTCCATGAAGGACGGCGGAGATCGATGCCTCACCAATTTGAAGCTTCTAGGAAGCTTCGCAGTGAGCCCTGTAGTCGCCTCGGCCGCAAGTCGGTCCATGTCAGATCAGCTGCCGTTGACTCAACCAGGCTCGATGTGTTTGGAACAACTATTGGCTGCGGCAGAGTGCGTCGATTAACTATACCGATCTGCCATTCGTTGAGAACAGTGTTTCGTACTTTAAAAAAATACAGTGGATGGAAATTCCTGTTCCCGTCGGATTAGAGTACGGTGACGTCTATTTATGGAAATTGGTGCGTTGAATGTGATGTTTTCAGCCAAATATTCAAATAGGTCTCTGTCAATTTGGAAAACACTCGGGCACAATTTTCATAGAGCACTGTCACTGTGAACCACACGCCCTCCACCGACGACCACCTCATTGACATCGATCCGGTCCCACTTTTATAGTAGAATATTATATCCATTATCTCCTAATTAATAGGATCACACTAAAAACTTATTGATAAGAAAAAAACTCGGACAAAATAAAAAGACTCAGACAAATGATAATATTTTTAGTCTTATCATCCTCCCTTAAACTAAATGTTAAAAAAATATATTTGGTTTAAAAATTATCAAATGGGCATACTCCAATCAGCCCCCTTAGCCTTTGAAATGTAGATAACTTCAATGGCTTGGTCATAATATCAGCAACTTGATCTTCACTTGTGCAGAAGTAGAGATCAATTACTCCATCCTTCGTCAAGTCCCTTAAAAAATGAAACCTCACATCTATGTGCTTGCTTCTTCCATGCATGACGGGATTTTTAGAGAGTTTAATAGCTGAACTATTATCACAATAAATTTTAACAGCATCTTCTTGCTTGCAATATAATTCTTTAAGTATGTTCTTTAGCCAAATTGCTTGGGAAGCACAAACCGTTGTAGCTACAAATTCTGCTTCTGTTGTGGATAAAGTCACAATTGGTTGTTTCTTTGAACACCATGAAATAGCTGCTGAACTCATCATAAAAATATATCCAGAAGTACTT
>JBAMIB010310166.1:0-11395 GCA_037177415.1 Kaempferia rotunda | reverse complement strand
CTTGATAGGTGTCTAGCATGTAGATTAGATAGCAACCTGAAGTAGAATCCATCATCTAGTCGATTCGGGGGAGCAGATAACAATCCTTGGGCTTACCTTATTAAGGTTGTGGAAATCAATATAAACTCGCCACTTATTATAGGTTTGGCTACCAAGACGATGTTAGCTATCCAAGAGGGGAATTGTACCTCCCGGACGTGTCCCACCTCTAGGAGGTTATGCACTTCTGATTGGCTTATCTTAATCAAGTCAGCTGATGATGTATGTGGATTATATTTATATTTATACATGCTTTTATATACATCACTTTGCTTTCACTTGCATGATTTATGCTATTACACCCTTATTAATTCGATCATATTTCCGCATTATTACTCTCTTTGTTTGAAGATATGATCTTTTCTCTATTTTCATGTCAGGATACACTTTTGGAGCAACAGAAGAGCAAAAATGTGTTCCAGATCATGTACCAGGTGATGGAGCAGATACAAAGACATTCTCTGGTGAAGAGGAAATGATCCCAGCACACATGGCCAAAACCAAGGCTCACACGGTTGTGAGCCCGGCTTGCACGACCGTGTGACACCTAGTCATGGTCGTGCAGAGTATACAGCAAGCAACCCTACACGGTCGTGCAGAGTATACATCAAACAACCCTACATGGTCGTGCAAATTTGCACAGCTATGTGGGTATTCCAGAGGAGAATCTCTCTTGACCGTGCAACCTTGCACGACCATACACCAAGAATATAGCATACAAACCCTTCCGGCCATGCAGACTTGTACGATCGTGTGACACCTAGTCATGACCGTGCAGAGTATATAGCAAGCAACCCTACATGGCCATGTAGATTTGCACGATCATGTGGGTATTCCAAAGGAGAATCTCTCCCGGTCATGCAATCTTGCATGACCGTGCGCCGAGAATCTAGCACACAAACCCTTCTGACCCTGCAGAATTATACGACCATGTAACTTTCTGTTATGTTCAAAAGAAAGTTAGATATCTCTATAATGACATGATGTTATCTACTTTTGGCGTAAACCCTCATGACTTTCCTCCTGGCCTCTACCAAAAAGATTTCATATCAATGGAGATATCTTTCTTTTATAAACTCATAATCTTTCTTATGTGTTTTTAATATGAGACTATATTTGCAACCTTGCAACTCCGACAATCCTCCCCTCAAACAAAGGATCATAGGCCTGCCTCAAGCAGAAAGCTCATCAATTTGTTGTCAAATTCTTAATCCACTAGGACTTCCTACCTCTCGATTCAACTGACCTACTAGAACTTCCTACCCCTCGATCCAACCAACCTACTAGAACTTCCTACCCCTCGGTCCAACTAACCTACTAGGACTTCTTTACCTAACCGCAACTAGGGCTTTCTGGCTGGTGTTCGGTTCTCTTGATTCGGACATGGGAGCCCCCGCTTTCTTTGTTTGAGATTAATATTCTACCCACATAGTTTGATTGGATTATGACTCTTATACACAGTCGGCAGTTAGTCATTCTAGTAGTTCAGATTCTAATACCAATTGTTGGGTCCAAAAGAAATTTAGATATCTTCACAATTGCATAATATTGCCCACTTTGGGCTTAAGCTTTCATAGTTTTGCTCTTGAGTTCTATCCAAAATGCCTTATATCAATGGAGATATCTTTCTATTATAAACCTATGATCTTTCTTATATGTTTTCAATATGAGACCATGTTTGTAACCTTGCAACCCCAACACTTCCTACCGCAGGACTCCCTTCCACGGCTGTGTATAATTACACGGTCGTGCTGCTTCTGGCCATGGCCACCCTTGCACAGCCATGCAAGTGGGCCATGCAAGTGGGTTGTGCAAGCGAGTTATGCAAGCGGGTCGTGCAAGGGGTTTTGACCCTTGTCTATATAAAGGGGACTTCTCCCCTTTACTCGAGGAGGAGGTCTACCCTTTGGGGCAGACCACCAAGGTCTCCCGGTATCTTCTGATGACATCTCTGGAGATTCATCACGACTGTCGCTCCCGCATCTACATCTGGAAGCAAGGGATTAGATCCAACGAATGTTCTTTATATAGACAAGCTTATCTCTTATTCTCCTTGGGTGGATTGGATAAGGTTTTACTTTTCTTGTTTTTGGATCTCCTTCTCTATGTTTTGTGAGTAGATTTTTATTATTCTAGGTTGTTGAGGATGTAATTGAAATGAGTGATTGATGTAACTCTATGGATTGACCAATTTCCTTAATTGATGATATTCTTACCTTGTTTCTATTCGATGAAATGTTTAAATGAACTGTGTGTGCTTGAATTGAGCTATTCATTGTGTGGATGTATATGATCTAACATTGTGGATGGTTTGATCTCTCTAGATCGAGAGAAAGGTGCCTTGGTGACAGAGGGCATCGCTACTCCCGAACGTCTAAAGGGATAACTCCATTCGGAATGCATGATCATGCATGGTAGATCTATGGACTTAATGAATTGTCCTTAATTCTATGCTAAGAAGTGCTTAATTAATCTAGAGACGTATGATCGGGGAGCCTAATGACATGGCGATCCTTTAACCGACTCTCTATGTTACCTACTCTACTTACTAGCATCGGATGCATATAAGGAGGATATTCCAATTCACCATCATGAGGTGATATTGATATTTAGTTAGATCACCTGCAAGACTAGGAATTGAGACTAAGAGGTTAGCTATCCATGACATGTCAATTATCATTATAATGAAACAGAAACTCTAGAATATCCCTTTAGATCTTGGTACTCCTCAACACTCTCTCTCATCTCTACTCTACTCTCTTACTTCTTATGCTTTCTTAAACTCTATAACACAACATTTGAATTGTCTAGCTAGTTCACATGAGTTTACTTGCTAGTGATTAAATCTCCAGCTTCCTGTGGATATGATAATCTTTATATTACTTATGATATTCTCGTACACTTGATGGGAGTCAATAGTTGAGAAGTTTTTTTCCCTTTGTTTGGCCAACCAAAAATCGAGAATGAGGTAGAGCTTGTGTTATGCCATTATCGGGATTACCCCCTTTATTTCTTTGGGAGACAAGGTGAAGGCATCCCAATTCCGAATTAAGTAGTCCATCAAACTCTTTTAAGTCTCTAGTGGCAAGTCGATGACTATTCTTGTGATGTTTTCCGGCTGATTGGGATGTAGCTGAACCTCCTCCCGTTTGATTGGTTCCTTGGCTAGATGTAGGAGGGGCTTCTCCTGGATGGAGTGCACCCCTTCATCCTATATCCTTTGGGCCTTGTGCACTTTAGTTTTTATTTCATCTACGTAACACCTTTGCATGGTCGTATGCTTCCCTTGACTTCTCCAACCTGGTCTTCGACTAGGAATATTATTTTCTGGTAGAAAGTGGATACAACCACCCAGAATTCATATAGTGCGGGCCTCACCAAGATAACATTGTAAGAGGATGGAGCGTCCACCACTATGAGTCCTCTAGGTCCTCATCAGTGGCTCGATACTTAGGGAGATGGCCAATTTAATCTCACTGATTTGTCGCATCTCATTCTCTATGAATCTGTACAGGGAGATGACCATTGGTTGAGCTCATCTACGTTGAGCTACATATTATCAAAAGCATTTTTAAATAGTACGTTGACAGATCTCCAGGTATCAATGAAAACTCTGGATATTTGACTGTTGGTGATGATCACTATGATAATGAGTTCATCATCGTGGAGGAGCTCTACCACCTCTAGATCTTGAGGCCCATAGCCTCGTCGCTCTCTCTTGGCTACAGCTGACTGCGTGAATCTTCCGTCGACGTTCGTGAGAACATGTTGATTTCCCTATATCATGGTATTCCTCCTGTTTTCTTCTTCTCAGGCCTCCCATGGTTCCTTATGACATCTCTATTTTCTAGTTGATGACCAATCTGGTGATGTCCGCTGAGGATTTCTTTAATCCTCGATTGAAGTTGGATTGTTGTTTCTCTTTCCTGCATTTTCATGTTAAATAAGTTGCTAAGGAGTAAGTATTGTTTAGTTACCTTGGCGTCACTGGTGCCTTTATGCAGCTCTATTAGTTTGTCCCAAAGCCCCTTTATATCCTCATAAGGACTAACTGGGTTGATTTCTTCTTTGGATAGCCTGCATTGAAGGGTATTCAGTGCCTTTGAGTTAATTTGTGCTTTCTTTTTCATTTATGGAATCCAGTCTTCAGGACTGAGAGGTACTTTTGTTACTTTATTCACGGACGGCGTGTATTCTCGTCAGATAGAGAACCATTTGTTGATGTCCATCTTGAGGTATACCTCCATTCTTCTCTTTCAGTATAGAAAGTCATCCTTGATGAAGAGTGGAGAGTGCTGAAACATTTAATAAACCTTGTACACAAGAAGATAAGAGAGAAAACAGATTCCAAGATTAGGTCTTGGATTAGTAGTGTGAGAGAAATTAAAATGGAAAAAATGAATTAGCTTGAGTGGTGTTACACCAACTTCGAGAAAAAAATTGATCAGAAGAGGTGATTTCACCGATTCTGACCTAACTCGAAAAACTCAAAAATAAAAATAAAAATAAAAATTCTTTGCTCGAATGGTGGTTGCACCAATTCAAAGTGGACCCACTTTGATACCAATTGAAGAATCGAAAAGATGCTAGAGGGGGGAGAATAACATTCATCACTTTTTCAATAAACATGAGTAAAGATAACGTAGTGGGAAAAGAAAAGAGACAAAATTACATGCTAACACAAGTCATTTTATTTGGTTCAGAGCATTCAACGACTCCTACTCCAAGGCTCGCACTTGAAAGTGCTTTCTTTGGGTAATCACTATATGATCAAATGGATTTACAAAATTTAAGTACAATGCAATATAAGTAAAATGATACCGACAACAGAAATGAAGTAGAGGCATGAGTGTTTGTTGTTAGAGCAATGTTACAGCATCATCGATAGCCTTTTAGAGCAATGCACAAGAGCGAAAGTCATATGAATGGATGCCCTGAAGCTCCTACTAGAAGGGCTTTTTTATAGGACATCTCTAGGTGCTGGAACACCCCAGCCACCTCCAGCTGTGCCTATCTAAGTGCTGATTTATACATCTCTAGGCACCCAGATCACCCTCGAACGCCTAGAGTGCTGATGTGGCAGAACCTCGGCGAAAGTTGATCCTCAAAGATTTATCCATCTCCGGGCACCCAGACTGATTCGAACGCCTGGACTGCTGACGTGTCTCGACCAATAGTTGTGTGCCACCTCAGTCAGTTGCCTCCACGTATGTTGCACTTCCTGAGCTCCTGGAGCACCCCGACCGCCTGTGCCCTCTTTTCTCAGCTTTTGATTTTCTGCACAAATGGGTTAGTCAAACAAACAATAACATGGAAAAAGTGATATTTGACAGTCTTCAGACTATCCGGTCCTGACTTTGAGTTTCGTTGAAACCCTAAATCAGTCCGATGCCTACTGTTTCCTTAACCAAGAACGTATCTGTAGGTCCCTTGTGGCCAGTAAGAGAGGATTCATTGCTTGTCAAACTAAAATTACCTTTCATGAACTTTATAGACTTATGAAAATACACAAATAAAGAAACTGAAATGCAATAAAATATAGTGTAAGAGACACAGTGATTTTATCTGGTTGCAACCGGAGAAGTTGCTAATCCAAGGCAGTAGAAGCTCAACTAGAAGATCTTCTTCGGTGAAAGCTGAGTAGCCTCTTACAGATGTTAACACTCATAAACAGAAGAACAGATTTGAAATAGAAAGTACAGAGTGTGTAGCGTTGAAATAAACTACATAATGACTCTATTTATAACCCCTGGTCAGTTTTTGGCCGTTGTGATTCCGGGCGTCCGAATCGGGTCCGAACGTAGGTGTTAACAACTTTATCCACAATGACACTAAGAAGTTGACTGGATAAAATTTTATCCAAATATGGGCGCTCGGAGTGTGCTGACTTGGCACACTATGTAATGCGGACCACCCAAGGTGCTTGAGTGGTCCGGACGCTCATACCAGGTTCGGGTGCCCCAGACCTACCGAAGTCAACTTTGTGTTGACTTCAGCTCCAGTCGATTTCGGTTGCCTTCGATTGCTTGAGTGATTTCAGACATCCGGAATAGGACTCATCCAAATCCATTTTTCATCCTTCCATGAGCGAGATTCTTCCCTAGCTTCTCGTCCCTAGAACCGCCACATGCGTCCTTCTCGCTCCGCAGGTATACTCTTTTGCAACTTTTCGTCCCTCGAATGCGCCAAGCCCATCGACTCTCTTCCACACCATCTTTGTCATCCGCCGCGTCTTTTGCTTGACTTCTTATATTCCTAAGGTTCTGCACACTTAGACACAAGATTAGAACACCACATGACATAACCTAACTTGGTTGATCACATTAAAACTAACTTTGGCCACCAACAACATCCTCACTGGTCTCTCCTCCTGTTACTTACCTTTACTTACTGATTGCAGACATCCTTGACTAGGTCCCTTGACTCACCAAGGTTCCTATCAGATCTTAACAAATTTGGACTTTAACCGGTTGTCAACCTGACTGGACTTCCTTCTGCTAAGTCTCAACCAACCTAAACTTCATGTCAGCTATTAACCTAGCTAGACTTCAGCCCGGTGTTTTAGTCCTTTAGACCTTATCAAGTTCATTATCATGTACACTTGGTAGACATATTAAATACACACGACATCTAATTGTAATCATTTTGTCATTCATCAAAACTTAAGTTAGATAATTGATGTTAATTGCACCAACACCTGGCACATGCACTCCGACGCTTAAGTCAGCACTAGAAGAGAAAAGTCGGAAGTGAAGAAGAAGATGAACCATAGAGAAGCAATATGGATGCGTGTGTGCGTGTATCTCGTTGATGTAGAAGACCTTTTTGTTAGTGCAGGGTGCACCAATGATTGAACTTGAGTTTTGATAATGAAAAAGGTGTCAAAGTTAATGTTATTGTTGATCTATTAAGCTGAATTAAATATGCAAAAAAGTCCTAAGTGATCTTAGGCAAGTTCAAAACCCTATAGGGAGGTAACCCTAGGTCCTAGGGGAAGGTAACCCTAGATTGTGGAAAGTCCTATCTGTGGTCGGACCATTCAAGAGTGCCAAGGAATTGTGGAAAAAATTGATCGAGCTGCACGAAGGAAATTTCGACACTAAGGTATCCAAGCGTGACTTAATTCTTAATAAATTATATAATATCAAAATGCAGGAAGGAGAAACAGTAAGTCAACTCCACGCTCGGATTCAAGATCTCCTCAACGATCTTCATGTAATTAGCGAGAAGGTAGCAAACCGTGACATAATTAGGTATGCATTAAATGCATTTCCAAGGAATACTTTGTGGGCATCCATAAACTTAACAAAATTAATCAAATCAAACTTAATCAATTAAACATAATGAAATCAAATCAAAATTGATTAAATCAAACTGAATCAATTAAAGTTAAACCTTATAACCATAATTAATTCTAACTTCAAAAGAAGAATTAGAAAAACTAGGGATAGACTTAACTTGATCAACAGTACTAGAGACAATTGGGATGATAGTAAGTTGGAAAAGCTAAGTTTATGAATGTCTAGGAAGATATGACTTCGACCTAGTGCAGACAACTTAGTGGAACTAACCGAAGTTACCTATATCTAATCTAAACTGGTTAGACAAGAGTTATGTTCTAAGTTTTATGGGTAGGACTATTTGAAAAATTTCGAAGCATGTTGTTACTCTAATGATGTCCAGGTGACCCACCACAACCTAGAAATTTATTCAAAGAATGTCTACTTGTGGAATCCAAAGCTAAATTTGAATCTAACACAAGTTAAAACAATCTCTACCAATGAATATTACTCATCTCACAAAACCATAGGATACATTTGTTTGACAACCTAGATTGGGTGAGATGGAACTTAAGGAATTGAATTCAATCAATCTATCTTATAATCCATTTAAATTGGTTCCAAATCAAATACTTTATGTGTAGGAACATAATGATTTGGACTAATGAATGTTGGATAGTGGATGCTCCAGGCACATGACTGGTGACAGATTGAAGTTCATCAAACTAATTAAGACTCAAAAGTTTAGGATCAGTTGCGTTTGGCAATGACGGAAAACTTAAGGTAATCGGAACAGGTAATATTGAACTAGGTTCCGATTTCATTATTTGAAAAGTTCTATTAGTAGATATTTTCAAATTTAATTTACTAAGTATTAGTCAATTCTATGACTCTAGTTATTTAGTTACATTTTCAAAAACCGAATGTATAATTAAAAATATTGAAAATTCTAAAATTATACTTAAGGGACTTAGAAAAAATAATATTTACACAATTGACCTACCAACTTCTTCAATTAAATTCCTTTTGACACAACAAGAGGAAATAAAACTGCGGTACATAAGACTGAGTGACACACACATTAGATTCATTTAAAAAATGAGTCAAAATGGTCTAGTAAAGGTTTACCAAAATTAAAAACTTTAGAAAATACAATCTGTAATGCTTGTCAGCAAGGTAAATAAACCAAATCAATTTACAAACTGACAAACATAAATTGAACCAACTCTATACTTGAGCTCCTACATTTAGACCTCTTTGATTAACATGGAGCCAAGGCACTAAGTGGAAACCAATATTGCTTAGTAATAATTGATTATTACTAAAATTCTTAAAAACCAATGACTAAACCTTTGAAATCTTTAACAACTTTTTTAAATTAATAAAAAATGAAAAAGATATAAAAATTAAAAGAATAAGAAGTGACCATGGGGGGAATTTAAAAATCATAAATTTACTAAATTTTGCCAAACAAATGAATATCATCATGAATTTTTTTATCCTAGAACCCCATAAAAAAATGGACTAGTAGAACAAAAAAATAGAACATTACAAGAAGCTGCTAAAACCATGTTAAATGAATATAACTTAAGTAACCAATTTTTGGTAGACGCAATAAATACAACATGTTATGTTCAAAATTGAATTTTGATTAATAAATTTCATAATAAAACCCCTTATGAAATGTATTATAATAAAATACCCAACTTAAACTATTTAACAGTATTTGGGTGTAAGGTTCAAATATTAAACACTAAAGATTACATAGAAAAATTCATGTCTAAATCAACACCCGATATCTTTTTAGGGTATTCCACAATTAGCAGGACCTACAAAGTATATAACAAAAATACCCTAAAAGTTGAAGAAACAACCTATGTAATATTTAATGAAGAAAATATTCAAAGTAATGATCCAAACACTAGAAACAAAGAGTATGAAGAACTTAAATTTGACCAAATTGAATCAGAAGAAGCAATTGCTAACCCTAACACAAGACCACCATCTAAGATAAGATCCAATCACCCATCTGACCAAATTTTAGGTGACCCTACCCTAGGAGTTCGAACTAGATCATCCTATTGACACATAAGTCAAATAGCCCTAATATACAAGATTGAACCCAAGACTATAGAAGAAGCCCTACCAGACCCAGATTGGATTATTGTAATGCAGGAGGAACTAACCCAATTTAAAAAAACTAAGTCTAGGAATTAGTACCTAAACCTACAAATAAATCCATAATTGATACCAAATGGGTCTTTAGGAATAAACTAGATGAGAAAGGAGAGATAGTAAAAAATAAAGCTTGATTAGTAACTAAGGGGTTCAACCAAGTAGAAGGGTTAGATTATGATGAAACCTATGCACCTGTAGCCAGACTTGAATCCATTAGAATGCTGCTAGCCTATGGAGCACACAAAGGATTTAAGTTATATCAAATGGACATAAAGTGTGCATTCTTTAATAGATTCATCAAAGTAGAGGTTTATGTAAATCAACCCCTAGGATTTGAGAACTTAGATCACCTAAACCATGTCCTTAGGTTAAAGAAAGCACTATATGCATTAAAACAAGCCCTTAGGGCTTGGTATGAAAAATTATCAACATATCTAACATCTAAAGGGTTTAACCAAGGCCAAATTGACTCAACCTTATTTGTTATAACCTTAGACAAAGGCATCTTTATAGCCCAAATCTATGTAGATGATACAAATTTTGGATCAACCAATACAAACTTCTTAAAAGAATTCATTAAATTAATGGAAAGTGAATTTGAAATGATTTAGTAGGTGAACTTAACTTCTTCTTAGGCTTACAAATAAAGCAAACCAAAGAAGGTATTTATGCTTATTAAACAAAATATGCTTAATAAATAATTAAAAAAATTGGAATGGAAAACTCTAAAAATATTAATACCCCAATGGCACCCAATGTAAAAATTGATTCAGACTTAGAAGAAAAACTAATAGACTTAAAATACTATAGAAGTGCAAAAGGAAGTCTACTATACTTAACTTCAAACCAACTTGATATTTTATTTACAGTTGGTATGTGTGCTGGTACCAATCCTGAGAAAAAGAATCACATTTAACAATTGTAAAAAGAATACTTAGATGTATTAAAGGCACACTAAGTGTAGGACTTTGATACCCTAGAGCTAGTACATTTGACTTAGTTGGGTACTCTGTCTCAAACTATGTTGGGTGCAAACTAGATAGAAAAAGTACAAGTAGGAGATACCAACTTTTAGGTCACTGTTTAGTAAACTGATCTAGTAGAAGGTAACACTATGTTGCCTTATCCACTACTGAAACAGAGTACATAGCTATGGGGGAGTGTGTATCTCAACTATTATGGATAATGTACACCTTAAAAGATTATCAATTAGAATATAAAAATAATTTTTTTAATTGATAACATTAATTCAATCAATTTAATGAAAATTCCAATCCACCATTTAAGAACTAACCACATAGAACTTAAACAACACTTTTGTAAGGGATCATGTAACTAGGGGTGATATTGTACTTGACTATGTTGAGTCCAAATCAAACCTTGCAGACATCTTTACAAAACCCTTACCTGAACTTGAGTTTAGTACACTTAGAAGATAATTAGGAATGTGCTTAGTAAAATAGATTCTAATCTTTTCAAAATAAATTTCCAAAATGATGTTATACTTCCTCAATTTATTTCTCAAAACTTATATTTTTCAAATTCATCCGATTTTCAAAATCTAAGGTAAATTATTATATGTATTTTCAAAACATCCATTTTTCTAGTACTTTCAAATATTAGAATTAGCCTAGGTTTTCTCCCTAGAAAGCATGTACCCATAGGCTTCAGCCAAAGCATCTTACAAGCACACTAGGAATACTTTGCTTGGGTATGAAATACTTAGAATTGTGTGAGATACATACGGTGTTACCTAGATTTTTAGATGCTTATGTCAGTGCATCAATATAAAATCTAGGCAAAAAATACCAACTCAAATTGATCAAGTTAAGTCATCTTTCTTAGTCAAACTAACTAGATCACTTACTTAACTTGACTAACCAAGTGAACATTATTAT
>JBAMIB010309954.1:0-11398 GCA_037177415.1 Kaempferia rotunda | reverse complement strand
ATGATGTTGAGAGAGTTAACAGTGATCCTTGTTGACCATGTCTCTTACTAGTGGGAGTCGTCAATGACTTTTAGGGTGCATTTGGTTGGGGTAATAGTTGATAACTTTGGTTATCGAACTAAGATTATATTGTTTAATCCTGTTTGGTTTAGGTAATAATGATTCCCAAGTAATCAATCACTCCCGCCTTGTCAGCAATCGTCTTCAAAATTAGGAAGGAGATTACCTCCAAAATAGGTGGTTTTTGACGATTCCGAGGTTAACCGAAATTTTTTCCCAAAATTATCCTTTGCTCGGTTTTTCTCTACAATAACCTCCTCTCCAGCACATTCCCCGTTGTTGTATGCAATGCCCCCTGCCTCCGGAATCTCGACCTCTCTGGGAACGCCATCGTCGGACAGGGTGTGGCGAACGAGTAGGAGCTGTGTGCGTAGATATCTGCCACAGTCTCCCTCACCATGGAGGAGCCTCTACTGTGGCTGGCTGTGGAGGAGGGTGAAGAAGTTGTCGGCGTCGCAGATCTCAACAGTGGCTGGCTACCTTCACTGTTGCCTTCCGTTGCTAATAATTGCCCCTCGAGCCTATGCTTGTTGCCTATCTTCCCGTGGGAAGGTGTTGGCTAATGTGAGCAGGGTCTGTGGAGAGGCTTGCTTGTCTTTTTGGTTGGTCTCGCCTTTGCATTAATTCTTTATTTTTTTTTCCATTCTCGTTATTTGCCCCGAATCTCTGTGCCTCTTCACTAGTGGTTTGGGGATTCAAAATCCTTTTTTTTGGTTGAGAGAGGGGATTCAAAATACCCCCCTTTGCTTTTTTTGAGTTGGCTTCCTGGTGACTGCGACAACATCTTCTTCATCTGGTCCATCAAAGAGGCCACGAACCCCAAGTAATATAAATCAGAATGCTTCGTGCATGGTTGATGGGTGCAAAGTTGATCTCAGTAAATGCAGGGGGTCCATCGGCGCCACAAGGTCTGTGAGGTTCATTCCAAGACTCTTGTGGAGGATAGGAACAAAGATTATTCCAACAATGCAGCAGGTAAGGATAGTTTTGATTAAGTGAATGTGTACGAGGGCCCGACAGAGCTTTCCAGCGAAGGCGAGTAGACCATGACGGTGATCCAGGTGATGAGCACAGCGGGGTTGGCGATTGTGAGGCCGACGCCCATGGAGAGGAGGCGACTGAGTTGAAGATCTCACTTTACTCTTCTTCTTCTTCTTTTTCTTTTTCTTTTTTTTTTTAAATTAACTTTTTTGTTATTTTTTAACCTTCGAAGTTCAATTCTAGTAATTTATTTTTGTGTTTACTAATAAATTGGGGAGAGGGATGGGAATCGGGAATTCCCCAAAGGAAGAAGGTTAAATCAGTCAAATGTTAAATTAGGTTGTTAAATTATCTAGGTTGAGCCAAACAATATTAGTTTATGTTTTATTCCCCATAACCTTGGTATGTGATTACAAGGTTATGCATGATAACTTGAATCAAACACACCCTTAGTATATCATGATGACCATGTCTCCCCTATTATGTCGAGATGATTGACAGGGATCGTTATATCCGGTCGACCATGTCTATTAGTGGATGAGAGAGTAGTTAGTGATTGTGACATGCTTGATGTATTGTTATTATGGGTTGTTACACCTTTAGCTGCCCATGAGGTATCCATGGTAGAGTGATCTACATCATGTGTGCTCACGGATTATCTGTGATTGAAACATGTGACTTTTAGATTATGCAAACTAAATCTATTTAGAAACATTTGACAACCAAGGAAGAAGGTTACCCAATTTGAAATTAGGTCTCCTCCTTCCGAACGTGGGCATCAACCTTGTTGGCGGATAGGTCAACCTGCACTTGAGTGTAGAGTCTACTTGCACTGCAATTCCCTCCCTATTGCGACACCGACGGTTACCGACCGAACGGGGTGGGAGAGAGTTATCTTCTCTGATATTTCTCTCAAATATTTATGATTTTAACGCACACATCATCATTTAAATATCTCACACAAATATCTCAGATCTCACGATCAAATATTTTACCAACCAAAAATTTGTGGGTCTCACCCATCAAATATCTCTCAAATGTCTCAAATATCGCAAATATCCCCACGTTGATATCATCTTTTAGTATTTTTTTGTTTTGTTTAAAACAAAAAAGGAAAAGTGATATTTGAGACATCCCAAATATCTCAAAATAAAATGTTTTGCCTGGTGATTTCAAATATCTCTAAAATATCCTCTTCCAATCGGGGATATTTGAAATAAGGATATTTGGAGAATATCTCTAAATATCCTCATGGTTGTCATTCTATCTAAAATAAATAAATAAATAAATAAAAATTATTTGGGAAAGGGGTAGAGTTGTAGTTTTTATAACATAGCTTTTTGCAATCGCACAGAAAGTTTACTATTTTAATTTCAAAATTATAAAATCACGTATCCAATTTCCATTTTACCTCTCTGCTCATTTGCCGAATTGATTGTTACAATATAACAATCGATTCAGACATAATTATTTTTTAAACTATTAAAAAAATCATCTATGATGAAAAATTCATTGTTCTCAATTTATTATGTCAAATTGATATTTGAGAGTATGAATATAATCAGGAAAACTAGACAAACACATAGAATTTGATTCTATGTCATTTCGGACTCTCTATGCCCATCAACCGATTTTGGCCATTGATAGACCTAAATAGTTCGGAATGACATAGAACCAAGTCCTATATTTTTGTCTAGTTTTATTGATTATATTTATGCCCTTAAATATCAATTTAACACGGTATATTTAGAATAGTAAATTTTTAATCATAGAGATGGGATACCTGATAATTTTCATACTAGGGTCATTTGGATATTTTGGAAACTTTACTAAGTGGTTCAGTAATTTGCCGCATGGAGCTTTAAGGCCCATTGTGTTTGTTTTCTTTCTGGTGCATTCTTCTCCGTCAACGCTACACTACCTCTTATTCTCCCAAACCCTAATTATCTTCATCACTCAAATAAAACCCCATAAAATTTCCCTCACGCCGCCACCGCTCGCTGTTTAGTGAGATCAAATTAGGTACTAGGTGTAACTCTGATAAATCTCTTCATATTTCTTAAGATGACATAATATGCTTTGATAGCTTTATCTTGAGATGAAAGTTTACAACGGTGATAAAAGATTAATATTGTCAATCTTATTCCCAAAGAGCATATTATGCATACAAATGCTTTGAATGCTTTTTTATTAAAGCACTAGTTTTTTTCTTACCTTGGAGTTCTAGAGTAGAGATTACTTGTACTTGGGTTTAGCATTGGGTTGATTTGCACTTTTTACCTCTTGATTAGGACTTTTTGAATGAGGATGAATGAAAATGAGTTAGAATTGTATAATGAGCAGAGATTGATATGCTCATTTTGCAATATAGCTAGCTGAACATGGAAAGGTTATTTGTTGGAACAAAACAATAATGACACATTTTTAGAATATAAATACTCACAGAGGATCCTTGTTATTTGCTTTGATAAATTTAAAGTTTTTTTTTTTTTTAAAAGAAGTAATAATTATTGAACTATTTTATGTTGTGTTGATTTTTAAATTGTTAAAAAAATATATTTCATATTTATTTGGCATCCTACTTAAGGGAAAATGCTGGTTCCCCTAGTGGTAGTAGGGCTAAAGGGTGACTGCATTTGGTGTTTTGGATTGAGTCTAAGATGATTTTCTCCATTCCCAAATAAATAATAGGGTCTTTGAGTCCATTGTGCAGATTTGCCACATTGAAATGACACATGAGAAGAAGCAACACCCTATTCTACTCGATTATGTCTCTCGGTATCCACTTCCTCATGGTTTGTATTTCATCTGTCACTAACTAATCTTTTTACAATATATATTTTTGTTCTCTTTAGCTCACATTGATCTTGTTTGTGACTCGTAGGTGTGCGATTCACATATGGAACTGCTGGATTTCGTTCAGAGGGGTCAATATTGGCTTCGACTGTCTTTCGAGCTGGCATTTTGGCAGCATTGAGGGCACTCAAGACTGGATCCACGGTTGGCCTGATGCTTACCGCTTCCCACAACCCCATCTCAGACAATGGTGTGAAGATTGCTGATCCTGATGGTGGGATGATGATACAACAGTGGGAGCCATTCGCTGATGCCCTTATCAATGCTCCAGACCCTGAGCATTTACTCCAAGTTAGTACTTTATTCCATTGCACCCTGGTGTGAGCATATACCTCTGACATGCTAAGTTTTGCATTTATGCTAATTTGTCTTTAAATTTGCAAGTTTTGTGTTCGCTTCTTCTACATTGCTGCTTGCCATCTTGCAATGTATCATTTTGTATTTTTGATGCTTCCTCTAAGCGATGCCTCTTGCATTCAGTTGGTTATCCAGTTTGTTAAGGAGGAGAACATACCATTTGGTGGAGTACAATCGGCCAACATATTGCTAGGAAGAGATACAAGACCAAGTGGAGATGCTCTCCTGGAAGCTGCAAAACAGGTACCTGCTGTTAATTTAACTACGGATACCATCAATTTATACAGTGCTAATATGTTCGATAATGTAATTAGCACTTGTGTGGGTGAAGGGGATCAATTCTGTAGTTGGTGCTGTTGCGATTGACATGGGTATCTTGACAACGCCACAACTTCATTGGATGGTTAGAAACATAAATAAGGGCACGAGGTCATCAGAGTCAGATTACATGGAGCAATTAGCCAAATCTTTTAGGTTAGTTGGGAGCACCTTATGTCAAACTTTTAGTAGAACTAATTAATAATTTAAATATTGGGATGCAGGTGCCTAGTGGACCTGGCTCCTGATAATACTATGGAATCCAAACTGGTGGTAGATGGAGCAAATGGTGTCGGTGGAGAAAAGCTTCAACAGCTGATGAAAATTTTGAGTGGGCTGGATATTTGTGTCAGAAATACAGGTAAGGATGGAGAAGGGCTGCTTAATGAAGGTTGTGGTGCCGATTTCGTGCAGAAGGAGAAAGCTATTCCATCTAGCTTTGGTCTTGATGATGTAGGAATGAAGTAATGTTGCTAGCTAATGTTTTCATGTCTATTTATCTCCTTGCTCTTTTTTTATTCAATTCATTGGCAACTGCTTAGGTTGATGTATTTTTTCAGGTGTGCTAGTCTGGATGGGGATGGTGATCGTCTTGTGTACTTTATACCATCAGCAAGCAGCAAAAATGTGGTTCTCGTTGACGGAGATAAGATATTAACCCTATTTGCTTTGTTTATTAAGGAACAACTAGATTTCCTCTACAATGAACGAGGTTTAGATAATAAAGAAGCAGTAAGTCTTGGTGTTGTTCAGACAGCATATGCAAATGGTGCTTCAACCGCCTATCTTAAGCAGTTAGGTCTAGAGGTGGTGCTTGCTCCTACTGGTGTAAAATATCTACACAAGGAAGCTGCAACATTTGACGTTGGAATCTATTTTGAGGCAAATGGGCATGGAACAATACTCTTCTCAGAAAAGTTTCTCTCCCATTTGCAGGCTACGAGTGATGAGCTTTCTTCTACTGCTTCAGGTCCGTTGTCAAAGTAATTACTTTCTGCATAACCATTTCTGTGAGCTCTTGTAACTGTTGTGTCCTGCTTAGCAGGTTCTGAAAGCCACAAAGCTGGTTTAAGATTGTTGGAGGTCAGTCGGTTGATCAATCAAGCAGTAGGTGATGCTCTTAGTGGATTGCTCTTGGTAGAAGCTGTGTTACAATACAAGGGATGGTCAATCAAAGCATGGAATGAGCTTTATCAAGATCTGCCTAGTAGACAGCTAAAGGTATTAAGCATGCATCCTCTTGCACACAGATGGATGACATACTTTTCAATTAACGAGACTCTTTCAGTTTTCAATTAGATAAAGTGTACGAGTAAATATTATGAAGACATTCTCAATTTAAGTATACTAGCAGTTGAAATTCTCATCCCCTAAAATCCAACTTGGGTTTAATATTCATGTTGTCAAACAAACAATGATGGACATTGTCACAAAACTGAATATAAAGTTTGCATTATAGAAAATGCCAATTCTTTGGCATTGCAAAACCTTTTCTCTCTGCCGCAATCAAAGCAAGCTAGCATAGTTTTGAACAAGGGTAAAAAATTTCTCTGACTGAACGTAAGCTAAATTGGAATGCATCTAGCTCTTTGATTAGGTCTCTAGAAGATTTTGTGAAAGTGGATACGATTTCTAATTAAATGTATTAATGATTCTAGAATCACAAAGTTGGCACCAGGATCTTTAGTTGAAGTTTCATTTGGACCACTAGACAAATTTCATACAAAATGTCATCTCTTGAACTGCCTACTCCAAATCTTTCTAATGTTCTTGAATACTCAGTTTGATCTATTAGGTTAGTGCTTAAGTTTCATACTGAAAGTCATCTCATGAATGCCTTCTCTAAATTCTTCCAATGTTATTCAATACTTCATTTAGTTTTATCCATTAGGTTTCTTCTTGCAAATCAGCTACTGCAGAGTTTTTATTTTGTCAAATATGCTAGTAGAGCAACCTTTTATTCTGTTAGCATTCAATATTTTGTACATTTTAGGCCAAAGTCGTTGACCGAAATGCTGTAGTCACTGCAAATGCGGAAACAAAGGTTGTCAAGCCATCAGGCCTACAAGAATTAATAGATGAGGAAACAGGTTAGAAATTGCAACCATGAAAGTTCCTGCAGTACACTAACGTGCCAATTAAGCTCATATCTATATCTATTCGTTCCTCATACTTTCTGGTTTTGTTGATATTGATAGCTAAGTATCCCTGTGGAAGATGTTTCGTTCGGCCTTCTGGTACAGAGGATGTAGTTCGTGTATATGCTGAGGCATCTACACAAGAAGCAGCTGATAGTCTTGCCCAATCTGCAGTTCAACTTGTTGATCGTTTCCTTGGGTTTGCGGGCTCCCATCAGAAGGCTTGAACATCGAATCAGAAGCCTTTTTTTCTACTCAAACTAGTCTTATCATCAAACTGAGAAGTGGTAATTTAGAGTTCATATTTATTATAATTGCCTATTTTTTCCCCGAAAAAATAAGGATCTTCTAGTTACTAAGCCTTTGCTACTTAGACCTACTATCTTGTTTGCAAATTACATATCTGAAGTTAAACACTTCATTATTTAATTTGAGAAGACAATAGGAATGTCGGATGGTTAATCCGTCTATTGTATTGAACCATTTCTCAGACAAAGTTTTGTTGCTTATGTTCTGATTGAAGTTGTTGATGTTGCGGTATTAATTTTCTGAAGTATAAGAAGAATTTATTATTTGTTGTTGAAGTTTCGATCTCTTTGAAAGAAAAAAAAAGGATAACAAAAAAGCTCTAATGTTTTGAATTATTCAAGCGGAATTTTTAAAGAAATTATTATTAAAAAAAACACTTCCAAAATTTTTCTTTTTTAGTTTTTAAATATTTTTAAAAAATATTTGATTCATTTTAATGAAAATTATTTAATTATTTTAATATGTTATATTAATTTGGGCTAAATTTATTATAAAAATAAAAATATTTTAAGAATAAAAAATAGAATAAACGTTTTTTCGATATTTTTTAATATGAAATATCCATGAAGCTCTTTTTAATTTTTGCCATAATAATTATATCATACATGTAATCTCATTATAGATGTTCTTATAAGACGGTGAAAGTATTTAAATATATTTGTGACAACGGTGAAAGTATTTAAATAATCTGTGACATATAATAATATTTTTATAAAATACGATGCATATAATATATTATACAGATCATACGTCAAATTATAATTATTGGATCCAAAGATAATATTTATATTGGCCATAATTATTCAACGATTGAATGCAGCATTTGATCAACTCCACTTTTGAATAAAAGATTAAAGAAAAAAATTATGACCAAAATGGCGTGGTTGGCTCATCTAGAATTTTCTTAGGAGCCAGAATTTAATAATGGACATTTAAAAAAAATCGAAATAAAAAATAACACCGAGGAAGATTCCTTCCACACTGCTATTCCTAATTTGTAACGCGATCTCGCAATACGATGACCGCGGTGAATTCACCCTCTCTCTTTTTTTTTCATTATTCCTTAAAAAAAAATAAGTTAACCACCCGATATATCAATATGATGTGATAAAAAAATATAAGATATAAAAATGATTAAATATGTAAGCATTTTATGAGTTAATAATTTTTTTTAGAAAAAGGAATTACGTTCATTTAGATGTCTATTTCTAAATTATATGAGGTAAAACACCATTGGATTAATAAATCCTTACTCTCACCGACGGTTAGCAGATCTCTTCTCGGATAAACTCGTTCCAGTGATCAGCGGTCCTTGAGTTAGACTTTGTTTGGTTGGTTTTTTTTTTTTTTTTCTATTTAATGGCGATTGGTTTCCACTCGCTGATGCACCCACTGCTTCGGGAACCTTCTCTCTCGCTCCCATTTCCAATCTTTCGGAAAAAACAGGGGTCGCCTGAGGTAAATCTCATTTCTTTTCCCCCTATATCTTGATCCATTTATCAAAGGTATACTTTCCGATCTGAAATTTGTCTTCCATCATATTGGTGTTTTGTTTTCGATCCTTAGGTTTTATCTTTTTTTTTTGTTCGATTTTAACTCATGCGGCTGCTTTGATTTGATTTGGTGAAGAAAAAGTGGAATTTTCTACTGAGATTTGATGGGTTCTCTGTCTATGATGGAGCGAGAGCTGAATTCTTATACTCGAGTTTGACTCGAATTCGAAGCGATTGTTGAGTCCGGTTGCTTCTCATCTAGCGGCGATGCTACTTATTTTGAGACATTTAATGATGTCTTTAACCGTGTGTTTGTTGTCTGATGTGTAGAACACCTAAGGAAATGGTGAAGGCTGTTGCTGTCCTGGGAAACAGTGAGGGTGTCAAAGGCACAATTTACTTCGTCCAGGAAGGAGATGGTGAGAAATCTCTTGAAATGCTACTTGCGGAATGCTAAATTCCTTTCAGATCTAGGGTTTTGACCATTTTTTATTTTTCTGTGAATTTGTGATCCGATCTGATTTTGGGGCGTAAATCTCTGTGATAGGTCCAACCACCGTCACCGGATCCATCACTGGCCTCACGCCTGGGCTTCATGGCTTCCATGTGCATGCTCTTGGAGACACCACCAATGGATGCATGTCAACTGGTAAAATTATTTTCCTTTTCCTTTATGGCGATCTATTGAGTTGCAAGTTTCTGATTGAAAGGATTAAATTACTGTTATGTACTCATGCTCTTGTATACTGCAGGGCCACATTTTAATCCTGCTGGAAAGGAACATGGTGCTCCTGAAGATGAAAACCGACATGCTGGTGATCTAGGCAATGCCACTGCTGGCGAGGATGGTAAGTTGCTTTATCATCAGCTCGTGATGTTATTTTTGTTTACCTATTATTTACTGTAATGTTTTTTCCAAACAGAAAAAAAAAAATCTAACTATGGCTTGATCAACATTTTTAATCCTAGTGTTTTGATTTATTACCATGTTTCAGGTACTGTTACTGTCTCAGTTGTTGATAGCCAGGTGACATGCTGCATCCTTGATTAGTTTTTGTATTACAGCAAAAAAAAAAAAATATTATGCTACTATTCTGATTTAAATTGTATGGAATACTGAGATTATTGTATTTATCAATGCAAATAGATTCCCCTCTCTGGACCGAATTCCATTATTGGGAGAGCTGTTGTTGTCCATGCTGATCCTGATGATCTGGGCAAGGGTAATGCTTCCTTTCCTAATATTTGTGCTAACTGCTTGTTCTATTAGCTCATTATCTTTGTCCACCATTGCCTGAGATTACTTCCACTTTGAAAACTATGTTATTAAACTATTCTGCTACTTTTTTGTGCTGTAGTACAAACATGTGGAGCAACTCTCTCTCTCTCTCTCTCTCTTAATTATTAACATTTTCTATGTCCTTGTGAATTATCTTTCATGGTATGCAAGTCTATTTTGATAACCATAAAAGTTTGTGCTCGAACAAAACCAATGTCTTTGGTATGCATAGCAAGGTCAGCATGCCCATAACTCCCCTCGCATTACAAGGAACTATACTTTGTGGATTAGAGTGTTGTATTGTTAGGAAACAACGCACACAAGAAAAAAAAATGTAAGAATGAGAATGCTAGGAGACATTACTAGAATATAATACAAAAAATACTATCTAAAGACGAGTTGGTGGTAACTCTATGAATGATAAAACATGGCCAAATAGGTTCAGATGGCACAAACATGTTCGAAGCTAACTACTATATTCTAGTGATTTAAATTGATTATAATGGTTAATGAAAAAAATGGTAGATTGGCCTAAATAATTATCATGCTCCAGGTAAGCCTCTCCGCATTGTTCTACCTAGAAAATGCTTATAAGATATCCATGTCTGAGATTCATAGGATACAAGAAGATTACACACTAGTAGTAAACAAGGATAATTTATTATAAAAAATAAAACACCATTTAATTGTGTTTTTTGTCCCAAAGCATCAAGTTATATATTAGTCTCATAATCATCAAAAGAAGTTAAGAAAATAAATTACAATAGCCTTTCCATCAATATAAACAAAAAAAATTCTACACTGAATATCATATAAACCTCCATGCCCAATGCCCACACGTGCAACTCATCCTCTTCATAAAAAGGGATGGAACATCAAAATCAAGCTAAATGGGTCACATTCGAAGTATAATAGTTGGATTAAATACTAACATCCTTATCCATATTAATTTTCTTGGCGTCTCTGTATTAACTTCTTACCCTACCCTCACTTCTCTCTGCTGCAACCTGCCTACCTAACAGGAAGCACATGCTAAAGTAGAACGGAACAACAAGATTCACGAAGCCAACCTAAATAGTTGGGACCAACATGTCTTGTGAATATAGAAGTTGCATTGAAACACTTGCAAGATAAACATGTGCCAAGATAGGCTGTTGTTCCATGTTCCTAATCCATTGTCCTCTGCTTACCTGCTCAACAATAATCGCTACTGACGTACATGTGCCAAGATATCACATGTATCCTGTTTTTTCTGAGTTAGCGTTGCTGATGAATCATTTACTAAACAATAATCTTTTTTGAAACTCTCACCAATGCTATTTTGGAAGGATTTCTCTTAGTTTACCATTTGAAATTTTATTTTCACTCAAACTGATGTATTTATCATGTTACTGTAGGATAGTTTTCAGACCCCACTGTTTGATATTTTATGCTTAGATGCTGCCTTAATTTGCTTAGCTTATTTAGAGATCATGTTTTGTGCCTGTCTGATTCAAGTTAATCTTATGGTTTGATTCCCTATGTAACCTGTAGATACCATCATAAATACACACCACTATTCCTACTTTACATACCAATCCATTTTCTGCCACTTCGTTGCTCAAATG
>JBAMIB010309847.1:0-11399 GCA_037177415.1 Kaempferia rotunda | reverse complement strand
AAATATATTCTGTCGGTTTGGTATCCCTCGCCGACTGGTATCAGACAATGGAAGGCAGTTCCAAGGGCGGTGGGTCGGCGATTGGTGCACTATTTATGGTATTCAACAAGTGTTTACTTCAGTAGTTTATCCGCAAAGTAATGTTCAAGCTGAAATTGCCAATCGGGAAATCCTCCGCGGATTAAAGACTAAATTAGATCATGTAGGAGGAAGCTGAGTAGAGGAATTACCCAGTGTACTATGGGCTTACCGGACGACTCCTCGAGAAGCTACGGGGCTGACACCTTTTCAGTTAGTATATGGAGGAAAAGTAATCATCCCGGTCGAGATTAGAGTTGGTTCCGATCGAAGGTAACTTACTGAAGAAGAGAATTCTGAACGGCGAATGACAGAGTTGGACTTAATTGAAGAACTGCGAGGCAAAGCGGCCATTCGGTTGACTGCTTATCGACAAAGGATGTGAAATCAATACAATCGAATAGTCAACCTACGCAGATTTCAAGTAGGAGATCGGGTGTGGAAGCGCATCAAGCCGGAGGACCAAACAAGGGGCGGCGATCCCTATTTGGTTTGCTAACGCTGTTGATCGTCTCCGTGTGTGCAGTTCTACATCGACATGCTCCATCGGAGTGTGCAAGGCGATATCCCCGGTGTCCGTTGACTCACCTAACAGACAGGATCAACAATTATAAAAAATAAAAGAGAGAAGAAAATAATAAAAAAATTATGGTATATATAATGTGTAGTGAAAAATAATTGTTTAAATTTAATAAAATATGTGATTTACCTTAAATTTAAAATAAATTTTAGAGAATCTGACATGGACACTTTCTCAATTATTATGCATAATTGAATCTTAACTTTGACAAAGGCAATTCACTCATTTAACACTCTGTCAATCTGTTTCTATGTCAATATTGATGAGATAAATTACGCATAACTAATATCCATTAGTGCAAATGGTCAAGCCATGGGAGAAATATATGCTGAACATTCCTAATTTCGACCAAAAATACCTCATGTGATAAATTTTTATTTTTTAACCATCGCACCGTGACGAGAGACTAACTTCATGAATTAATGGATGAAGGACCAAATTATTTATTTTCAAAAATAATCGGCGTAAACGGGATATCTGGGGTAAAAAAACAATTTAAAAGGATTTTAAAAAAATTATTAAACCTAATTTGTTAATAATCTTACTTCGCTTTTGCTGTTTCTTCCGCATCCATCTGCTTCTTCGCAGCCTCGCTGACTCTCGTCGTCGCCGGCGGCGGAGGCAGCAATCACGATCGGCGCTCCATCGCACTTTCGTTCATATCGACGACCTAATCGCTTTCCGTCTTGCTTTCGGAGGCGAGCTACTTCCGGACTTGCGCGATCCCATCTCTAGGACGACGGAAGGAGCCGCCCACAAGCTAGGGCACTCTCCTCTTCTATTGGAATATTCGATCGACACGGCCAGGAATTAAGATCAACGACGAACTCAACTTCTTTCAAATTTGATTTGCAGTGCCGAATTCTTCAGCATCAAGCATCGCCATTTTGAGATTAGATGTAAGAAATGAAGATAATTTTTTGCTCCAACAATCATTGACATTTACTCTGGTCTATGAACACGGTGAGCAAGTCTCTCTTCCGATCTCTCGAAATTTTTACTAGAGATGCAGGGCAATGTACAAGACCCACCATTACCCTCTCCATCCTTGAATCTTCACTTCAAAAATGCCGAAAACCAAAGGAATTCCTACAGATCCATGCCCAAATGGTCACCACTGGCTTCGCAAAGGACACTTTTGCCGCCAGCCGCCTCCTTTCCTTTGCTGTTGCCTCTCCGTTCTTCAATCTCGACTACTCCTACCAGCTCCTGCTACAAATCGACACCCCCAATGCATTTACTTGGAACACCCTCATGCGGGGATACATCCAGCGGCATTCCCCACAGTTTTGCCTGCCTTTGTATAGTTTGATGCTCGGAAGGGATATGGTGCCAGACAATTACACCCATCCAATACTCATCGGTGCCGCCGCTATTAGGTCTTCAGAACTTGAAGGGATGCAGATCCATTCCCATGTCGTAAAATTTTGTTTTGAGACTGATGTCTATGCCTTGAACACTCTGATAAACATGTACTCTGTATGCGGGAATTTGGACAATGCGCAGCTTCTGTTCGATAGAAGTCCTGTTCTGGATTCAGTTTCTTGGAATTCAATTCTTGCAGCACATGTTCAGGCTGGGAATGTCGCGGAAGCAGTACGAATATATGAACAGATGCCGAATCAGAACATCATTGCTACAAACTCCATGATCGCCTTGTTTGGTAGGAGTAATTGTGCTAGTGATGCCCGCAAGCTTTTCGATGGAATGGATGCTAGGGATGTTGTTTCGTGGACCGCTATGATTTCTTGTTATGAGCAGAATGAATTGTTCGCCGAGGCATTGGAGATGTTCTGTAGAATGAAGAGAGAGTCAGTTCCTTTGGATGAGGTTGTCATGGTAAGTTCTATTTCTGCTTGCAACAAATTAGAGGCGATAAAAATGGGGGAGGCCATTCATGCGATGGTTATTGAAGATGGACTCGAATCGTATGTTAATCCGCAAAATACATTGATTCACTTGTACTCAAATCATGGTGATATAGTTGCAGCTCGGAGATTGTTCGATTGTTGTAGTTTACTAGACCAAATATCCTGGAATTCTATGATACTCGGCTACACGAAATGTGGGCTTCTGTGCGAGGCGAGAATGTTATTTGATGCTGCACCTGTGAAGGATGTAGTTACATGGGGTACTATGATCACAGGTTATGCTCAACACGATCGGTTCATGGAGGCACTAGAGCTGTTTGGTGAGATGCTGATAGGACCTATTATGCCGAACGAGACTACCTTTGTGAGTGTTATTTCAGCTTGTGCTCACCTTTCTGCTCTAGAACAAGGCAAATGGGTTCATGCATACATCAAGAAGAATGGCTTTCATATAAACATTTTCCTCGGGACAACTTTAATTGATATGTACATGAAATGCGGCTCCATAGGGACCGCACTTGAGGTCTTTGATGCGTTGAAAGATAGGGGCATTACGACATGGAACGCTGTGATATCAGGATTGGCAATGAATGGGCTCATTAAGGAATCACTGGAGAAATTTGCAGACATGGAGAAGTGCAGAGTGATACCGAATGAAATAACTTTTGTGGGAGTTCTCAGTGCTTGTCGACATGCTGGCCTAGTGGAAGAGGGTCGTAAACATTTCCACTCTATGCAGAAGACGTATGGGATCTTACCAAATGTTAAACACTACGGTTGTATGGTTGATCTTTTTGGCCGTGCCGGTTTGCTTAAAGAGGCCGAAGAACTTGTGGAAAGCATGCCCATGAACCCTGATGTAGCTACTTGGGGTGCACTTCTAGGCGCTTGCAAGAAGCATGGTGCCATTGAAGTAGGAGAACGGATCGGGAAAAAACTCATTGAGCTTGAACCCCAGCATGACGGGTTCCACGTGTTGTTGGCGAACATTTATGCGTCAAAAGGGAGATGGGACGATGCTATGAAGCTTAGAGGTACGATGAAAGAACGAGGGGTCACGAAGATACCCGGTTGCAGCATGATAGAATCCAATGGTGTGGTTCATGAATTCTTTGCCGGTGACAGAAACCATCCTCAGATTGAAAAAATCGACAAAATGCTGGAAGAGATGGCATCGAGATTGAAAATTGAGGGTTATCAACCCGACACCGCAGATGTTACTTACGACATAGAAGAAGAAGAAAAGGAAACTTCAGTTTATCGACACAGCGAGAAGCTTGCCATTGCCTTTGGTCTCATCGACACACTTGCACCAATGCCAATAAGAATAACTAAGAACCTGCGGATATGCAGCGATTGCCATGCTGCAGCGAAGATCATCTCTCAAGCTTTTCAGCGCGAAATCATTGTGAGAGACCGACAACGATTTCACCACTTTCGACAAGGCTCGTGCTCATGTACAGACTTTTGGTAATTAATATAGACCGAACTTGTCTGCGAGAAAGAGGTAAGATTAGTTAGTTATTTATAAAGATTTTTCGTCTGTAAGACATCGAGAATACAACTGTAAATCTGAGAATGAAAATAGCTGAAGAATTCTACTGTTGGCAAACCCATAATTTACAATGCCGCAAACTTACGAGTCTAGACAATCACAAAATAGCAAATAGTTTCACAACGAACGATCGATCGAAAATAGTTTAATGTGTTCCAACTGCTGCTGTTCATTACCCATATTGCTATTTACATGCGAATAGCACAGTATTACTAAAATCATGTACAGATGCAAGTTGACTAGTAGAATTCGCGGTCAGGCAGGACCAATGGAGCAACTAAAGTCCAGATATATAAAGCAGCTGTGGCCCACTCGGTGCAGATCCGAACCCACACTGACGTCCAACCTATGTCGATCAGTTCTGAGCTGTCGGAAGTTGAGCTGGACCATCCAGTGAGAAGCATGGCTGAGTACATACTGGCCAGGGCAAAGATAAGGTGGAAGAACGTGTATGAGTAGCTAACTGGTCGCGGTTCGGTGTCTTTCTTCTCTTGTTTTCCTGTCTCTGCATCAGCATCACCTCCTCCGAGCAGTGGAATTCTCGAACCTAAAACATAGTATAGAGATCCCAAATAGATAAAGCACACGAATACTATGACAATGTGTTACGATGATGTTTCATTTAGCTCGGAAGACGATGTAGTACATGGGCATGGCTATTCATCGCAATATACCTGATTTGGGAGAGGATGGAGGTGACAGAAATGTAGTGGATGATCCAGCCCTAACCGCCGAGTAGACAACAGAGAGAACTGTGGTGAGCATTCCAAGTACAAGTGTACCGGTCGAAACTTGTTTGACATGATTATGGAGGCCGTTGCACGCATAATTCCTCGGCTCACTTGAAAGGCCAGTGAAGCATACATATGCGCAATAAACCGAGATTACAGCAGCAGGCAACAGACTCCCGTTCACCTAAGAATGTGGAGTTAAGTTCAAATCAAAAACAATACCATGGAATTTTAAAATATACATGAGAGAATGAAGAGATTCCTTAAACCCATGGTTCCCTGGATTTAAACTAATTAGGTTGTTTACGATACAGCGTACCTGAGGATGAAGAGCAACAATGGCAAAGACGAATCCAAGTATCATTGTCATGACGATAAAGAAAATGTTGAGGCCACAATCATGACCAGAGGGGTTGAACCAGAAGAAAAGCAATCCTGAAAGTGCATAAGCTGCAAGGTAGCATAGTGCTGTTATGGACAGTAAAGCCACGTACCTGGAGAGTCGATTTAGAACGATGAGAAATCAACACGATGTTGGATTTTTTAATTCCGAAAGTTTGAGAGTAGTAGATGCTACAAACTTACCATCTCTGCTCATCTTTTTCAACCCAGGAGTCATTCCATGAGTGTGTGAAATCAAGAAGTATAACCACTTGAACCAGAAGGAAAAATCCAGAACCAAATTTGGATAATGTTTCTGTAGAAGAAATAAAATTAAAAAAAAAATCAAAGGAATGAAAAGGATGTTATTGCCTGAACCAAATTTACTTCCAAAACAAAACATCAAATTATCAAAGAATAAATTAGTAATTGTAACTGGCTAATAGAATAACATAAATTGTTAATGGCATCATGTTACAACTCACAATATCATAAAAGAGAACGATCATCAAGTAGGTACCAGTTATATAAATCCAGGGGGAATGTTTTAGATTAACACAAACTACACAATAATTTATTAACTCAGGAAAGTTTTAATTTGATTTTTCAATAAGATTTTACTTTTATGTTGGGTTTACATGGAACATAATAGAATAGTAAGATTTTAAAATTTGGATGAAATGAACAACAATGAAATTTACACACATCATAAAAATTAAAAAATAAAAAGAGTGGCCAACAAAGGAAAAAGAATCTTTTAATACCTTGCTAATCCATAATTTCATAGAGAAACCCAATTTTTTTCTTTCTGCGAGTGACAGGAATTTCTAAGAGGGAAAAAAGTTTTAGCAACCAAATCAGCTTACCGTAGATTGTAATGACTATGTTTGGAAGGAAAAACATAAGAACAATGAGCACTATCCACACAATTATTTTTGCTATCCATCCACCATGGTGCCATGAATCCCGTCTATCATTCTGGTCCTTGACACCAATCATCAAGAGAGCAAATACTGTGAAAAACAAGAAATTTCCAAGACTGACACGAAGGACAGCATTGGTCTGAAACCATTCTTTTGATGGAGCATCGGTGAAAGTATTTATCCCTGGACAAAAAGAAACAGTTAAAGGCACCTAATTTTGTTGTATCTTATCCAAAAAAACAAATTATTGGACATGGTCTACTAAGATAAACTAGGCAACTAAAACATACAGAAAAGATAGAAATGTTCTTAAAAGATATCAATAACTAGTAGGGGAAATAAATTAGAAAACAATTAACTCAGCTCTCCAGACATACAACTCAGTTGGCAGGGTAACTAATGAAAAAGTAGTTATTCAATTTATTTATCTTGCTCTTCATCTCTTTCTTATAGTAGCATTTGAGATAAAATGGCAGCAACATTCCTGCAGATTTAAACTGCCTATTGCTAGGAACTTTATTTTAGCAAAACAAGCACATCAGATCTCAATAATTTAATCTTAGGGATAAGATTTGCATTATAGATAGTAGTACTTCATCAGCAAATAGTGCTCCTAGATTTATATATGACATCTTCAGCTTAAAGCCTCTTAATCTTCCAGCCTTTACTAGAAAAGGACCAAGGAAATCATAAAAATTCTCATACCTGAAACAAAGAACATTGCAGTAACTCATCAGACAAAAAAAAAAACAACAACAAATAAATACACAGAATAACCATTACCAATTATCATTCATTTGCTCTTGATCTACTGCTACAATGAACAAGCTTGTAGTTTTCTCTAGATACTTTCAAATCAATTGGTTTAACCGAATAACTAAACAAAATAAATAGACCTTTAACTTCATTCACAGCAGGCGACCTTCTCACTGAATTAGATATATTGGCTTTGAGGCAAAAGTTCACACTGCTCGAAACATAACTAAATAAACACTAGAAAGTGCAAACTTCATTTTGTGATTAAATAGAAAGGTAAATATGGCTCTTAATTTTTTTTTATTTTAGAAAAGGATAAGTATAATCTAATTGACAGCACCGAGAATCTGAATCTTCCACCATTATGGGCATATCTCAGCACAGCACTATTGAATTATCTGAAGGTTAAAAAAACACTACGACATAACTAAGATTTCAACAGCTAACACTGGCAGTGTCTCTGATCTCTATTCATAATGTGCAATTTTTTAGAAGCATCCCTTCATGCTCTTAGAGTCATTTACCGGGCGTATGGTAGTATCATCCCCGAAAGTGAATAACAACAAGTCAATATGCCCTCAAGCCAACCAATCCCATATGGAATAACACCCATATTGCCCTACAAACCGCGGATTCACACCTCGCAAAATATTGAGAAATAATGTTGATGCATGAAAAATCCTATCAGATTTGCATCTAAGAAAAAAAGATCAAAACGAACATGAGCGAACCAGCCAGTTTTATCGTCCGAGCAATCACAAAAATAACGATCAAAATGAATTGTTGGTCGCATAAAGGAAAAGGAAAGAGCTTTTATTTTTTTTGGAGACATACATGGAATCTTCTCGAGAAGAGGGGCCGCAACCTCGCGGAGAATCCAGGAGAGGATGAGGGAGAGGGCGAAGAGGCCGCAATAGGCGAGGCGGGCGGAGCGGCGGGAGATGCTGCCGGCGACGGAGGTGCAGAGGCCGCAGGTGCAGCTGGCGCAGCAGGAGGCAACACAAGACGCACACCACATGTTCGCGATCGATCGATCGATCAAACCTCTGCTCTCTGCTCTCGGACGTCGAGACTTTAGGGATCACGAGCTCATCTACTGGTCAAACAATTCGCGAAATTCTCTTTTTTACTATTTTCAGAAAATTCCAATTTACCCCAGACTTTACAGTTTTTAAAAATGTCCATACGTGTTTATTATTAGCAATATTACCCTAATACTTAATTAAAATTACTGAGGAGGAGGTGCTTGGTAGACGGATTTAGGAGGCTATAATGGGAATAAAATATGTTTCATTCTCATTCTTGATGCTTGATAGACGGAATCAAAATTAATATATAGGTTTCATACCCTCAATTTCATAACTTACACCCCTTAGGTTATCACTAAACTCATTTCCCCGTCAATCAAACTCATTACAATTCTCATTACCAAATATATATCAAGCACCTTCTGATATTTTACCTTCCACGATTTGATAATAGTTATAAAATATAGAGGGTAAAATAATTATATTAAAATTATTGAAGACTTTGAAAAAAATAAAGAATTACTCTAATATCAATATATCATTATTATTATTTCTTTAATATTTAATAATGTATAAAATCACCCTTCTTACTAAAAATTTAAAAAATAAAATAAATTTATTTCATATTGGTCAACACGATTTGAGCCAAAACGCAATGTGCCGAGTCACAACACAGTCCACAGCCCTAAGCTGGCAATAAGGCGGATTTCATATCCTAAATTTATGGTCGTTCTCATTTATTATATTCATATTATCTCGATATATTTAATTTTTCATCCTCATTCTATTACCCTACCTAAATATCCTCTTACCACATGAATATTTATCAAATTCTTAAAAAATAATAATTATTATTATTATCAATAAAAATTAACAAACTAAACAATAAACATCACAAATAAATAATAAAACACTATTCCGATATAGGTACCCAACTCTATACTCTGAATTCGAAAATTCACATACCCAATTACCCTATTTAGGGGGCTGCATTTTATATGCATGGCGTCTTTTGACCAATTTCTTTATCATTTTCATAATTATTTTTTAAATTAGTTTTTCATCCGAATGGTCTAGCTAGGGCTCAACCAGGGCCAGACTAGAATAACCCGAGACTAACCGGACCAACCCAAGCTCTAGTCGTACTTAAGCGCGATCGTGATCCATAAACACCCTTAGTTGATAGGTTTACATAAACACAATAACTAACTCAAAGATCATTAAGTAAAACAAGCAACTTAAAAAGAGTTGAATTGACTTCATAATCTTAATTGTAAACAGAAATTTATGTTGCTCAAAGGAATGAAACCACACACAGTAAGCAAAAGATGAAGCTTCACCTCTTAGTCTCATATGGTATTAGACTAATAAAGTCCCAGTCATCACGGTCACAGCTTCTCCGCGAATGCATACTCTACGCGTCTCAACGATCAATTCAAGATCGAGTCTCCCACTTCTTGGAGAAGCCTACATCGACCAGAAGAAAAAAGAATTAGTGAATAAAATGCTGTGAACATAATTTTTGGTTTAAGAAAGAGGAATGATACCATGTAAGCAACAAGGCTGTTCTTCCCCAGCTTTTTACTCCAATATGGTGCTAAAGCACAATGCACACTTCCACAAACATGATCCTGTGATAGATCTTGTACATGTGAAAGAACGATAGAGGTATAGATTTTTCCTAAATTATCATGGATTCATTCAAATGAAACTCGAGACTACAATTGGTCGACTTTCTGTTTCAAGGTTCAGTTTTCTACAATTGGTCGGCTTTAGTTTTCAACTAAAGAGTGTCAAGTATCTTCTAACTCTCTCAAACTTTATGTGAGAAAAGACAACAAATACATGTGTGCCTGTGGCTTTGTAAAGAGAAACAAGCTCAATTAGTCATATGTTATTGATATGCAGTTGGCTGATCTCTATAGTGGTAGTAAGCGTATAGAATATACCTCATTGACTCCAAACTTTGGGCAGAAGTAGCGAGTAAAGAAGTCGAATTCAGAACCGGCAGGAGCAGGTGCTGTTACGGCAAGGGAACCACCAGCGCACTTTTGAATCTCTTCAAAGTTTGGTTGCAAATTGAGAATTTCCTTTGGTGAAGAAAGTTCGACCTGAGAAGAGTTCATTGTAACATTCTTTTCCAAGTTATTTCTCAGATGGCAATAAGTTGAATGCAGCATGAGGTAAAGAGGCAGTTAAACTTCTAAGCACACTTTGCAAGTTCTTAGATGAATACTTTTTAAAGAGAGAAGAAAAGATGACTACCATGAGGTCTTCATCAGCTCCAAATTTCAGAACATTGATGACAGAAGCACCATTCAGAGTATCTGGAATCAATAGTTTCTCGGAAGTATCGCATTCTGCTATTGGAAATAATGGAAAATCCAACTCAATGAAGAACTTCCCAGATTTGGCTAATGAAACATTTGTTGTATCTGAATTATTCAATGAAACAGCTTTTCTAGCTTTCAGCAATCCAGACTTTGTTGAAAAATAAATTACTTCACCATTCACTAGATCAAGTGACCAAAGAAAATGTGCAGCTGCTAAAGTTGCATGACCACAAAGGTTTACCTGCAAAATAGAAGACTAAGTTAATGTTGTGAATAAGTCCATCAAGAAAGGCAATTGTCGGTCTCTCCCAGTGGATAACTAGCATCAAAACTGAAAATATGGCTAAAATTTTCAAACTTGTAAACGATTTGATGATAGAACACTTTTAAACTTACCCTATAGTTGAAGAGTAAACAACACATCACTGGAAGTCGATCTAAACAATAGCCTAAGACAGCTCCATTAGAAAGGAGGCACATCAGTGGCAGGTTGAACTAAAGAATTTCCTTTTAGAACCAAACAGTGTTTCATTGTTATTTTCTCTTATTCATAACAAGTAACAATATTTTGTTTGAATCATAAGATACTATCAATTGATTAAACAACCAATGCAGTTCGATTATCAATCACTACAAGAATTTTTAGATTCAACCACACTCAATAGACAACAGTTTTTAAAAAAATTATTGTCTTTTTATATTTAACAACAGTTTTATTGAAAACGGTTGTTGTTAATTTTGTTTTTTAAGCAATGACAATGGTTTTTAAAATAATCGTTGTTGTATATATGTCAAAGACAATGGTGTTTTTAAAACTGTTGTCGTTGAGTTTTTTTTTTTTGCCTACGACAACAGTTTTTATCAACTGTTGTCTATTAACATTGTTTAAATGATAACAGACAACAGTCTATAATAACTCGTTGCCGTATGTGTTTCAAAGACAACACTTTATTTAATACCGTTGTCTTTGAATTTTTTTTTAGCTACGATAACAGTTTTGCTCAACTGTTGTCTATTAACATTGCTTTAATGATAGAAGACAACGGTCTATAAAAAACCGTTGTTTTATGTATATTAAAGACAACAGTTTAAAACTGTTGTATGAGCTTTTTGGTCCTACGACAACGGTTGTAATGATCTGTTGTCTATTAAATGTTGTTAAC
>JBAMIB010309737.1:0-11400 GCA_037177415.1 Kaempferia rotunda | reverse complement strand
AAAATCAGAAAAAAAAAATCAACGTGAACGACATGAATATCTATAGTTGGGTGACCCGTACTATTTTTTTTCTCTCCTATTTTTCATTCTTGGAGCCAATTAACCCACCAACAGGATGGAAAGTATGCAGTGGGTGCTTGGTTAGATGGTATGAGAATGAGGAATGCGAAAGGAAGGAAAAGTTGGTACTTGGCTTAGAAATTTGATAGTGGGTCTCATGGATTCAATCCCCTAAATGGGGAATAAACTGTTAATTAGTAAAATGGGGAATAAAAACCACTCTATTTTCATTTCCCACTTCTATCCATTTCGTTTCCATTTTTATACTTTTCAATTAACCAAGCAGCCCTTACTTGCTTTTCATCGGTAGAGAGGGAGAGAGAGATTGCATGCAAATATAATTATCAAAGGGATAGAATAGAAAAATTAGATATTTGCTCACTGTGATAATTGTTAAAGTGTGATGTACCTCTTATGATTAACCCAGTTAAGTTCATTGAGTATTTCTGTGGTGGTCGGCCCGGTTCAACGAAAGTTTTTCACGGGCCATTAGGGTAAATCGGGAAACACTCATAGTAGACGGCCTAGAAATTTAGTATTTTTTAGTTGTGAGTTTTATTTAAAAGATTTTTTTTTTTTGCAAATATGTTCAAGTGTGATATACCTAAGTTAGGTGTTTTTTGATCGGTAAATTGCCGATTAGAAAACGACTCGATAGTCAACCCTTGAGAATACCCTTTATCATTTCGGCGAGACGACAACTTCCTTGTGTACTTTTTCGGCCCTTGTAGTTTGCGCGGGAACCCACTTCGTCGGAGGTCGTGACTCGTGTACCATCCCGCCGCCGTCCACCGTAGTTTGGCCTCTCCGCCTGCTACCGTTTTATTTCTCCTTTCTTCCCTCCGCACTCGGGTATTCGTATCTCCTGCGCCGATGCCGATCCTAAGGCCTATCGCCGCTTCTTCGGGTTCTCCTCCCGAAACCCTAGAAACCACTCCGCCGTCTTCCGTAGAAGCTTCCGCCGATGAGACAATCCACTCTTCCAGGCCCTCTCCTGCAACGCCCACCTTGGTCCATCAATCGAGCACTGAGATAGATCACTCTGGAGCGTCGCCTCCCCTAAGGCGGAGCCTCCGCCTCGCATCGATGTCCAATGCTTCCCTCGTGACCGACGCACCTGATGTGACCGATCGTGGTGGCAGGAAGAACTCCCTTTCTAGCGTCTCAAAAACTACGGTTGAAGTGGAGGCTCCGGCGATCGTTTGCAAGGAAGACGCGGAAGAGATTAAGGTGTTGGAGGTTCCTGAGGGGTTTCCTTCTTTACTTAACAATAAGAGAAAAGATTTTGATGATTCTGTTGGGGGAAAGTACATGTGCCTCAGGTCTGGGTCTAAACTTGCTCGGGTAGGATTTGATCAAATGTCGGGAGATACAAATGAAGCTCAAACTGAGATGTTGGCATCAGGTCCTCAGCGTGTTCAGGAAGGCTTTTCAAATGGAATTGATGCCGACATGGTTGCAGAGAATTTGAAGAAAATTGGGGAAGAAAGGTTCTCCTCTCAATTAAAAGGGAAGGGAATATTGATAGAGGCTGTTCCAGAGGAACAGCAAGCTGGGAAAGTGAATCAAACAATAGAAAATGCTGAGAAGGGGAAGGGAAAGTTGATTGAGGAAGAAGACTTACTGTCAGTTAGTGCGTCTGAGGTTGACATGGATGCTGCTGCACAGGATGTTGCTAGATACATGTCAAGAGCTATAGAGAAAAGACAAAATGAATATAGAAAAGCAGTTGTCAGGTCAAGAGCTATAAAGCTGGCTCCCAAATTTGCCATCTTTAAACCAGAAGATGATAAGCAAGAGGAAGAAGGACAAGAAGATCCTGAGGACTTACCTCCAGATGCTAACAATGAGGACTGGCCAGGGCCATTTTCTACTGCCCTGAAGATCATTGAAGACAGAAATCAAAAGCTGAGAACCCGAGAATCAAATAATTATTTTAAGAAAGGTCAGAATGCCCAATCAAGGATTTCATGGGTACCCACAAAAAACGGCAAGCCCATGGCAAGGGTACCTCCAACCCTGCGAGACTTGTGTGTTAACATTCTCTTAGAAAATGCTGAAGAAATTGAGTCACTTGATGGCATTCCTGATTTGCTAAAACACCGGTTAATATTAAAGTTGTGCCATTCTAGGAAAATGAATCCGCATCTTCTTAGTCATCTTGTGAGTGCCACTCCCACGGAGATATGCCTTAGTGACTGTTCATGGCTAACAGAAGTCCAGTTTGAGAATATTTTTTCTCAATGTGATGTGAAATGCTTAAAGGTACTGGGTTCGTTTACTTGGTGACTCATTTCAGGTTATTAGAGTTCTTTGCAAATGATCATTTTTTTTTTGAATCATCATTTTGGTAGGTTTCTTTCTTATTGCATTAGCAGTTATATGGGTTTATCTGGCTGATCATGGAAGGCCTTGCATATTATCCTGTGAATCTCTTCGTATGTTATGTCAAGTTTACTACATAGTTAAACTATGTAGTAAACTACAATTGTATTTACTATCTCTAATCTTTTTTTTTTTCCTTTTGATCTGTTTTTATTTATGGTCTCCAGGTGTTGCAACTAGATATGTGTGGAAGATGTTTGCCTGACTATGTATTGCGTTCTACCTTTGCCCATTACCCTAATGGTTTGCCTTCATTAACTAGACTAAATCTCAAGGGTGCTTATCGGCTTTCAGATGATGGCTTAAATGCAGTTGTTGCTTCAGCACCTTCCTTAAGTTCTATAAATTTGTCAGAGTGCCCCATTCTTACCTCAATGGGAATCATAAATTTAGCTGACAAGTTGGGCACTGTTTTGACAGAACTGTATATAGATGGTTGCCAAAATGTTGATGCTATGGCTATTCTACCTGCACTCAAGAAAGTAAATCATTTAGAAGTTCTGTCAGTCGGTGGACTTCAGTCTGTTTGTGATAAGTTTGTACACCAGCTTATTCCTATATGTGGTTCACACATGAGGGAATTAATCTTGGCGGGATGCGAGTAAGTATCTTCATTTAATTGCAGATTAAAATGCAGTCATTTCTCACTACTTGTCTACTACACTACCTGATTATACTGCCTAACCTCTTTATTGTGTTGTATAACACTTACTATTCTTGTGTCTTCACTTGATACAGGAAACTGTCTACTGCTTCCATTAGGACTATTGGTGCACATTGTTCTAGACTATTTGCTATTGATCTTCAGAATTTGAAAAGATTGAATGATTCTTCTATAGGATATCTTGCCAATGGTTGTAGATCACTTCAAAAACTTAAGCTTCGGCGTAATGCATTCAGGTTTCTTTTTTTTTATCTCTTGCAAATTTTATTTGATTCAATCGGTCATTTGCTTGATTCTCTGAAGGATGCTAACTAAATGCCCTCCCTCAGGAGAAACAGGTCAAAATAAGATTGACATGTTTATGTTGGTGGTTTTATGAGTTGACTTTGTGCCTTCACGTAAAGGACTAGAAGGAACCTAAAAACTTAAAAGAATAGAAAGAGAGATTGACAGAACAAATCCAAGTCTCAATCTATTGCATAAAATATATAGTGATTTAAGTTGAAAACTTGCATGTATAGTGTATCTTGTTGGTGATTCAACATATAATCCTCTTATAAAGAAATTGTGTTTTGTGGAAAAACAATTTGTGATTTCAACAATTAAACGATACTATAAAAGGCAAGAGCTAGATTGTTTGATTAGTCTTATTGATACAAATAATCAGAAAAATGATAAATAGGTCTCTGTTGCACGTTTTTCCTTGTTAGTACACTATTGATAAGTCTGTTGGCTACCTTCCATTCATATTCATACAGTGATGAGGCTATTGCAGCATTCTTGGAAGCATCTGGAGGTTCTATGGCTGAACTTTCCCTAAATAATGTTACAAAGGTAGTAACCTGACTTTAGACATAGGATAGTTTGTTTCAAATGTATCTTTTCTGATTGATTGATATGTGGAATAGCTGCAATTAAATGGTTACTGTGCAACAGTGCAAGTTGACTAAAATCATAAGCTAGAACCATCTTTAGTTAATTGTGATTTGACCTTCATGCTTGCTTCGTTCAAGGGGTTTTTGTAATGCATCACTGACTAGGTTGACGTTTCATGGTTTTTAACATAGAGCTCTTCAAGTACAATAGGATAATTGATAATTCTTCATGGATTAGTTATATTATCAGACTCTCTAGACTTTTGTATATGTAGAAGTAACCTTTATAGTTATCAGTTTTTAATTTATGTATGTTGTGTTGCTATGTTGTCAAGAGCAAATTTTGTTGGCTATTGAGAGTTGAGACTAGCACTAATATATTACCAACATAGCATATCAGGACAGCCAATGATGCCTTATACTTGGAAATAGTTATGCATTTATTGCTTTGTATCATATGCATTCTAACAGTTTAGTCATTTCTTCGCACCGTATACATTATATTGGGGCATTCTAGGAAAGCAGATTCACAAACCATTAACATGTGATCTGAGGGATTTTTCTTGAGGAGGAATCATTCGTGATTTATTGAGATGTTAACAACAATTTGAGTCACCATGTTTCAAACATCGGATATCATTTTACATGCAACATTTCAGAACCCAGTAAAACTTGCATGTTGACTGACAAAAATGAAGTCATCCTCAAGGAAATCATCTAAGCCAGCCAGAAGTTACCAGTTGTGAATGGAAAATCAGCAAGATTATTAATTGACAATTTGATATTCCCTAGAATTGAATTCTTATATTGGTTCTAGCTACGTTTTAGTTGGCTATGGCCTATGATTAATTTACCAGATTAGTTTCCACCTATTTATTGACAATTGAGTTGACCAAGCCCTATTTGGTATGCACTAATAGAAATTGGAGAATACACCAAGCTAGGAAAAAAACTAAGAGAAAATGCAAGATCACAACAAGAAATAGATTTATGTGTGTCAGCAAGAGTCTCTAGTCAAGACATATACTCCAACCTAAGATCTTCATGTATGCCATGACCAGGTCAGATCTGTTCAGACTTTTGCTTTTGCAGTTGCTTGTTTGCCAGCATATTCGCTGTCATTGTTCCAGATCATCAGCTGATTGGTTCAACAAATCAACCAACAGGGTTGGCAAGTCAGTGCATCTAAATCATGCATAAGTCTTTTAGTTGAAATGATCTACCTTCAGGAGCATTGTTACCATCCCTAAAAAGGGTGTGGCATTCCTTCCAACTCCAAGGAGCTCTACCTCTGAAACTGCATTGCCAACAAATCAGGCTTCAATCATTTCAACATTTGGATGCATTACTGCTGTTTTAGTTTATGTTGGGGTTTTGTTTCTTTTCCAAGGAGATTTATAATTTTTTCATGTCACCATTAGATTATTCTTTACACAAAAAAGTAGAGCCCATTTAGTAGTCTGTGTGTCTGTAACACAGGTTTGTTCATTCTAGCACAATGTGGTAATACTGAATATGTTTTAGATATATTCCACCTATGACTTTTTTAGTGAGTTACATCAAATCTTAATGCAGGTTGCAGAACAAACTGCTCTAGCCATTTCTCGCCGGTGTTGCTCCACCTTGTACAGTCTAGATTTGTCATTTTGTCGAGAAATGACAGATGAAGCACTTGGTTTGATTGCTGATAATTGTTCATCACTGAGGTTTCTGAAACTATTTGGATGCACCCAGGTAGGTGTTGTTTTCTTTCACTTACAACAAGAGTTGTTCCATTATCCTACATACCTGAAAGGACAGTTGATCCTTTGGAAGATTTTATGTAGGTTTTTTTTTTCTTTTTTATTTTAATAAAAACTCTAGTTCTTAATATGTTGCTCCATGGAGAGAGTGTACATTTGTTCTTCAACAAATTCCATAGCACATGTTAATGGTCCATATTTTGATTCTGAAAGACCCATTTTCTCAAATTTTCAGTGTTAAAAAAAAGGGTTTCCATTAGTTGCATTGTCAGTAGAATCCTGAATGTTGACACAAGCTAGGAAAGCTTTCAAGTTTTACTGGAGTACTAGACCAGTGTAGTAATAACTATTTATCTGCAGATCACTGAAGTGTTCTTCAATGGTCACTCAAACTCGTCTCTTAAAGTGATTGGACCTAAAGGGCAGCTGCTGGATGACTGCGACATGTCTTTATTTTGATCAGAAATGAAAGTTTCTCTTTTGTCAAGTGTGAAGATGATACTTGTCAACTGATACTTTTTTTGTTTAGGGATGTGGTCAACTGATACTTGTCACCTGTAATCCCTAATTCCACCAATATATCTCATTCGTTTTCTTATCTGAGATATGAGATGTTTTTAAATCATGCTGTTCAATATTCTTTATCAATTTTTTAAAAAGAGTTTCCCTCAACAATATTTCCTTGCTGTTCCAATATATTTTTTTAATGTTGAAGAAAAGTCGAGTCTGAAACTTTATTGACGCATTTCGCCCATGCACTATATGCACTTGCATTGCAGTGTTTCATGCGACGGAAATAACCCATGAATTGTTACGCCACTATTTTTTTTTTTTTTCAAAACACCACAGATTATAATAACCCAAATAAATCAAACAAATATGCCAGAAATAATTTTCTCAATTGAATCGATCAACATACTGTTCAATCAAGAATTATATTATAATTTAAAGTCCTTTCGGGGTGGTGCAATGGTTAAAATATGGGAGGTTGACAAAAGCTATTATGATACTTGCTAAAATATGAATATTTTAATTATTTTATTTTAATAAAATTACTATTATATATAAAAAACTCTATACAAATTTTATCAAAAATAATTTAAATCAATTAAAATCATTTTTAAACGGTTATAATTAAATATTAAATATTAAAATTATGAGTACTATTATATTAATTTTTTTTACTAATTTAATTAAAATTTATAAATATATAACGATAAAAGAAAATTTATAAATATATAAGATATTTAATTTTTTAATGGATTTGAGTATATCTATCGAATATGTTATATCTGACGAGGTAAAAGGTGATTTGTCCGCCCTAACACCTCCACTAATCTATCCCTAGGTCATGATAAAGGTAAATTACGGGTGACTACTGACTATTAATGTAAATGGTCTAGACATGAGTAAGTATACTCGGGCACAATAAATTTCGACCTCAAGATGACACGTGTGACAACCTTCCATCCACTTAATCTAATCCGAACCCATTGACTTTCCTACTGCCTCGCATTCAGCCGATGAATCTGGTCTCGATCGTGTCCAGATTCATTCCGCCGACTCACTCATCCACTGAGCTCCTCCACTATCTCGTGATACTAATATAAATGCGGCACGAGATTCGAACGCAGCGTTTTACCCCATTTCTAAATTGAAGAACAAAAAGGGTGTAAAGATTCGATTTTTATCACCGCCTTCCTCTTCCTCCAATGGCTTCCATGGCCGCCGCCTTCGTCAGTGGATACCCGAATCCTGTCCACAATCCCATCAAGCCGGCGCTTCTATCGGCCGGTCTCCGCCTCAGCCTCCCGCCGGCCGCCGCCGGCTGCCGCGACCCCGCCCCCATCCGCGCCTCCTTCGCCCCCGCCACCGCATCGTGTAGCCTCATCGAGCCGGACGGCGGGAGGCTGGTCAATCTGGTCGCGCCGGAGGGCCCGTCTCGGCACGCGCTCCGCCGGGAGGCGGCGCGGTTGCCGCTGATCAAGCTGTCGCGGATCGATCTGGAGTGGGTGCACGTGCTCAGCGAAGGATGGGCGAGCCCGCTGACCGGCTTCATGAGGGAAGCCGAGTTCCTCCAAACGCTTCATTTCAACTGTCTCCGCCTCGGAGACGGCTCCGTCGTCAACATGTCGGTCCCGATCGTGCTGGCCATCGACGACTGCCAGAAAAGGGCCATCGGCGACCGGCGCAGGGTGGCGCTTGTCGACTCCCTGGAAAGGCCTGTCGCCATCCTGAGCGAGTGAGTTAAACTCATCAGCATTTCTCATTTTTGCTTTGTTCAGAACACTAAAAACCGCATTTTTTCTTCATTGATATCTAACAATGAAATCGATGAATTTCTACTGTTCTATTAATTACTCTGTTCTCAAGATTGGATGCAATTGTACATGTCTTATACTCTTCATCGATTGTATGATCATGTGACTTCTCTTTTTCATTTCTGCAAATTCCAGATTCATCTTCATTGATAATTTCCTCTGTAGTAGGTCAACTCTACAGTATCAATAAGTTGACTATAATAGAGACCTGTATTACAGAAACCATTTTTTTTTCATTTGGATTTTGAAGCTTGAGAATTAGTTGAAATTACTTAGGGTTTAGAGAAGATCTCATGATGTAAAGTATTCCACTGCAATATAATTGTATCTTCTATCATTGTTAATTTTCTCCATGTTGTACAAGGTCTCCATGTTAATTTTCTTCATTTAAAAGAAAACTGTATTATAGATTCTGATTAGTGCTTACTTATCTAAAACACAGTCTTGTTTTCGGAAAAAAAAAACTCTTTTATCACTTAAAACTTTTACTGTAATTCAAAAGTTATCTATGTATATATCTTATTAGTCTTTGTTGGCTTAATGGATGTTCAATGCACTGTAGTTGTTGTAGAAACTGCTACCATTTTCAGTCTTTGAACTTTGTTTCAAGGTTTTTGATGCATAACACTTCACAATGCTCTTGCTGTCTATTTTTTACTATGTTTGATATTGCTGGATGTATGTTTCTCAGTTCATCTCAACTTCAAAAACTCTTTGCATGCTCTGTGATATCCACACATGAAATGGTACTTGGTTCCTGTGATCACTACATTCTGGACAATAACCATTATAAAGTTTAGGCGACCTTGTAATTTGGAGACCTTATACGTTGTCTTTTCATTTAGTGTTGAAATCTACAAGCATAACAAAGAAGAACGGATTGCACGAACATGGGGCACCACTACTCCTGGACTGCCATACGTCCAGGAAGCTATAGACAAAGCTGGAAATTGGCTAATTGGTGGAGACTTGGAAGTTATAGAACGTATCAAGTATAACGATGGTCTTGACCGATATCGATTATCACCTTCTGAACTCCGTGCAGAATTTGCCAGACGCAATGCAGATGCAGTATTTGCTTTCCAACTGCGTAACCCTGTGCACAATGGCCATGCCTTGCTCATGACTGACACCCGGAGGCGTCTTCTCGAAATGGGCTACAAAAACCCCGTCCTCTTGCTTCATCCGTTGGGAGGCTACACAAAAGCGGACGATGTGCCACTTCATTGGAGAATGAAGCAACACGAGAAGGTCATTCCTAATACATTCCCTAGTAAATTTGATACTACTATACATCGCATGACAAACCATTTTTGATATGTTATTGTTGATTATATCTTTGCTTATGTTTTGTTATGTTTGTTCGGTCATAGGTTCTCGAGGATGGTGTTCTTAACCCGGAAACCACAGTGGTTGCTATATTCCCTTCTCCAATGCACTATGCTGGCCCAACAGAAGTCCAGTGGCATGCAAAGTCTCGCATAAATGCCGGTGCGAATTTCTACATTGTCGGCAGAGATCCGGCAGGTATGAGCCACCCTGTTGAGAAAAGGGACCTCTATGATGCTGACCATGGGAAGAAGGTTCTCAGTATGGCACCAGGTCTTGAAAAGCTTAACATTCTTCCGTTCAAGGTATTTAATGTTTCTATTGAGTATCTTATATCTCCTTTACATTTTACTACCAGTTTCATGTTTGTCGATATTTCTGGAAAGAGCCCGCTCCTGGTCCATTCCAATTCTCATTTGAATGAATACTATGATTCACATTTCAAACACGCATATGAACATCTGTAGGATAACCTCCATCTTGAGAGTTAGGTGTTGGTTTTGTACGATATCCTTGATCCTTCTCGATGTTTAATCCAATACATAAATCAATATGAATCATTACCTATATGTTGTGTTGTGTCAACTAGGTCCTTGAAATTAATGGAACAGAGTGAACAGAAATTTGAATTCGGCTTATTCTAAACCTTATGTTCTTGATATTCATTCAGGTGGCAGCATATGACAAAACACAGAAGAAAATGGCATTCTTTGATCCATCGAGGACTGAGGATTTTCTCTTCATTTCCGGTACAAAGGTGAAACCCTCTTGGCTCTGTAGCATTTGCTAATCGATGCTCTAGAAAAGGTAGTAACGTCTCGAATTCATCCATGTAGATGCGGGCTCTTGGCCGAAACAGAGAGAATCCGCCGGATGGCTTCATGTGCCCCATCGGCTGGAAAGTTTTGGTAGAGTACTACGATAGTGTAGCTCCACCTGAAGCCAACAAATTGCGCGAACCTGTTCCAGTCTGAACTGTTCCTCGCACAATGAAAGATTGAATGGATGCGGAGACTGCTTTGTGTAACTTTGGTTGATTGATTGCTTATGTGCAAGCAACTCGACGAATCCAGTGTGATGTTGTAAACATAATTTATGAACTTGTAAAAATTGTGTGCCAGGGTTTAGTTGGATGACAATAAAACAATGTGCAGACAACATCTGCTGTCAGATTTATCATGATGTTTTCTCATGGATCTTTATGCATTATTCTTCTATTTGTACTGGTTGGTTTGATCGATTGAAGCAAAGAAAGAGGCATCTTAACAAACCAAAAGGTTAAAATCTTATTATGTGCTCAGTTAGGTTTTGATAACAATGGCTATATCTCAAGATGCACAGAGTAGCAGAGAGGAATCTAAAAAAAATTCCGAGCTATTTCAATTTTTTTTCTAAGCAAGAGGAAATTAATTGCTTTTATGTAGCTAAACAAGGATCTTGCCTGGGAGAAGACGCCATCCGATGCTATCACCGGCTTCGACAAGGCCGCCGATGGTCTCCTCCACCAGACCCCTAAGTATCAGCCGCTCGATCTGGAGGACGGTGTCGCACATCTCGGTTTTTCCCGGCGGTGCCCATTCGCCCGCGGCAATGTCATACTTCGCGGCGATGGATCCCCCATTGAAACCCGCCGCCGCCTGCTCCTCTCCGACCCGCAGCACCTCAATCTCCACCTCCTCGTCCTCCCAGCCGCCGGAGCGCGAGAAGGAGTCCCATGCGGTCACTCGCCGCCTGCGATCGAGGATCTCGGCTACCATGTCGTTGAGGAGGCGACACCGACCCTTCTTCTCCATCGCCGGCCGCTCCTTCCTTCGGCGAATCAATATGTTGAAAATATTCCGATTTGGCGATCCAATTTTAAACCGGATTTAAAAGGAGGCGCCAAACAGAATGGCTTGTTATGTTGGAACGAGGACAGCTGGCGGTGCCCCGAGTGTCTTCGTTAATGGGCCAGTCCATTATTTCTGCGTTTGTGCAAATCTGGAAGCCCAAATAAGGCTCATTTTTCAAATTGCTCTAATGGT
>JBAMIB010309629.1:0-11401 GCA_037177415.1 Kaempferia rotunda | reverse complement strand
AGTATATAATTAATATTGCATATTACTGACTATTATTATTGTGCAAACTTTGTTTTGCAGGATAGATATTTTCTGTAGCACCAACTTTGTTTTGCAAGGGCTAGAACCATGTTTTTGCTAAGGTGAACATTACTCAAGGCGCCTTCGGGGTTGCAGGAGGCGCCTAAGAGCATTAGGCAGAAGCCCTCTCTGCGCAAGGAGCGAAGGCGCCTTCATGAGCACTGAAGGCACCTTCAGATGGATAAGTGTCGTAGAAGCCGCGGATTATCAGCTCCGAGCTTTTGGAGATAAAAGCTTACACTGGAGGCGCCTTCAAGCAAGTTAAAGGCACCTTCAGCGGCCCTTATAAGGCCTGTTAGAGCAGCATTTATAACACAACTTCAACGACGAGCACTACGACTTCCCGGGTGTTGCGAACTTGCGCTACTACTGCTGTGTTGCTGTTCCGGACATCCGACAGCTGCCGACAGTCCAACACTAACTCCCGAGTCTTCCAGATCACTATCCTTTGAGTTGGTAACATTTCATTTTGCATTTACTTTATCCGCAAAAGAGAAGTGTAGTCTGTTACACTTCTCCGATTCTCTTTGTACTCGATTCGCTCTTTCGGCGTTACCGGAAGGGAATATTAGTGAATTTCCCAACGATACAATCTAGATGACCGTGGGTCTTAGAGTAGGAGTCGTCGAAGGTTCCAAACTAAGTAAATTGACCGAGTGTTACTTTCTTATTTCCGCTGCATATTCTCAAAAGTTTTTAAATGCTCGATATTCACCCACCTCTATCGACCCTACATATTGTTTCGATCTTCAATCCAACTTCTATTTTTTAAGTTCTCTTCTTTGTCGTTAGATAGCCAAGTACAAAACACTATCAGATAGTATGGTTAATGACGCACATATTTCTTCTCACAATGCATCAATCCTTGTGATCGTTGATCAAGGCACATTGATCATGAACATTTTAGGTAACTAAATCCCCATGTTAATTGTGTTACTCACCCAGCTTATACAGTCATGCACTTCAGAAGTAATGCTTTTGTGTTTCTCATTCTAGTTTCTTGGATAACATAGCATGATCCATCTTATTGTCAAAGGTTTTATTACAACATATAACACATCATTTTTTATATAATTTCATCATAATATGGATCTTATAGTCCCAATTCATGTATGTTTTCTGTGATGGAATAATTCCAATCAACATAAGATAAGAATGCAAATACCATCAGTATCTAGAATAAAGATGCAAGCTGAATAATAAAGTCAATAAATTGCAAGAAATACTTACAGAAGATGCTCCTCTAGCTTTTGCTTGTTCTGAGGTCTCAAGTTGTTCCATCCGTCCAACTTTGTATCTAGGTTCAGAATGCAAATTAAACAGACTAAAAATATAATGTGAACAGTGCTAGTGTCAATGCTGAAATATTGGGTGGAATATGTTATCTATGTTAAATACTAAATTTTTATTAAAACCCCACAAAATAAATATTGAATTTATATTTTAAATAAAATAAAATAAATCGAACTAATCCATTAAAAATAGAATTTAGCTGTCAAGTTGAGATCGAATTAGGTTTGGATTGAACCCATCAAGTAAACTAGTGATTAGATTTACATGGTATTGATTCGGATTTGTTTGAGCCAATTCAGCTAACTAAATATTAAGTACCATAAAATGGGTTCAATCGATTTAAAACGATTAAGGGAATTTTTTGAGAAGTTAGAGATAATATTTCCTCTTTTCTCTTCCTCTTTCTCATTCTTTTACTCTCCCACCTACTTCCTCTCACATCGCATGTGTCGAAACTTTTCCACACATCTGTTTCCTCTCTTCCTTCTTCCTTCCTCCCTTATTCCTTCTTCCTCTTCCTTCCTCCCTTCTTCTTCCTCTTCTTCCCTCTTCGTCAAGTACCAACAACAGCACCTCTCCTCTTCCTTTTTTTCCTTCTACCTTTCCTTCCTCTTGCAGCAACACTAGCGCATTCTTCTTCTTTCTCTCCTCTCTCTTGTTCTCATCCTGAAACAACCATGCGTCACTGGCTCACTGCCACAACAGCCTCCGCCATCACAACAGTTGTTGCCCTCCACTCCCTCTTCTCTTCCCTTTTCACTGTTTGCCTCATTTTCTACCGGTGTTTATCATTCCAAAGCCAAAACCGAGAAGGAAATTTGAGCAGAAAAAAGAATAAGTCATTGTCGACTTCCTTCCCCCTTTACTTCTGTTTCTCTTCCCTCCTCTTGCTCTTGGACATTTGTAGCCACTAGGTGATCACTTTTATTCAAGCCAAAGGCGATCGTTGATTTTCCACATTTTCTAAACCTTCAATATCCTCATTTAATGATGATGTTGTTGTTGTACGCCAACTCATTAAAGATAGGGTTGTAAATGAACCGAACATTCATAAACAACCTTGGTGTTTTCACTCATATTCATTCAATAGTAAAAGAATATATAAAACAAATAAGTCTTTGCACAAAGGTAAAATTATTGTCATGTGACCTGGTGGTCACGGATTCGAGTAACAAAAATAGTCTTGCGTACAATATATCATTCCTCGGGACCACCCTACATTGGCAGGAGCTTAAAATTTCATTGAGGTAGCAAATCAAGATTTGATCCATTGACTTCAAAATTTAATAAATTGTTAGAATTTATGTCATTATTATTTCTGAGTTATTTCATATTTTATTTGTAGATATAAATTTGAGCGGCGCACAATAACTTGCAAACACTTCGTTTTTTGCTCTATATAGAGGTTAAAAAACATATCCTTAGACACAAATATTTTTATAGTCCATGAATAGATAGTTAAAATGAATTAAAAATATACTTCTATAATTGTTTTATAATAAGGATTAAAATAATATTTTTTAAAAAAATGGTGAAATGAATTATACAACAATTAAACTATTGGGAGTAAATAATATAACATAGAGTTTCACATGGGGATTAATATAGGCAGGGTTATTTTTAAAAATAATATACTCTAAATTACTCTTCAATTGATATCTATCATTAGATATGCTCTATCTTTTATGATTTCCTTTTCTCATTTCTATTTTACCTTCTATCGTTTCTGTTGATTTAAATGTTGAAACCTATACTTTGATAATATATACTGCAACCTAGAGAACACTTGATAATATATAGTAAATTAGCATAATTGATTACCAAAGGTTCATTTAGATTAGTTGTTTAGATTAATTAAATTATAAACGGTTATGGCGTGTTTGATTGGGATTATTGTTGCTTACCTTGGTTATCCATCCAAGGTTATCAGCAAAAACATTGTTTGGTTTAAGTAATGGACAATTCCCAAGTCATGATGCATATCTGAGACATTAGCAATTTAGGCATACAACCTAGAATCAAAAAACCTCAAAAAAGTGAGAATTTTCTTGATTCTGAGGTCAACAAATTTTTTTGTCCAAAATTACTGTTTAAAATAATTTTACATATTTATGAAATCTCAATTTACCCGTTAATATAATCAAGCTCATTCCCGACTCTAAAATTATTAATGCATACCTATTAATAATATTAATATATTGAAATAATATTAATAATATTAATATATTATATAAATATTAATATTTATTTTAAAAAAATAACCAAATATCAAATTTCAAAAATGTCTAGGGTTCAACCAAGGTGACACAGTAAATGTCAAACTAAGTTATACACTAAACCCTTAAAATAAACAAGTTTTTGTTAGATTAGTTAGATTTGAACCAAGCAACATTAGGTTATGTTTTATTCCCCATAACCAAAGTTATATATGATAACTTGAACCAAACGCACCCTTATAGTATAACAATAATGAAACAACAATGATTTTAAATAGAGAAAAGAAATACTAAAAGTGAAAACTCAAAGGCTAATCTTATATTAGAGTACCTTACCGCCCACAAGAGGATGTGGTAGTGAGCAATTACACGTCAATACTTATTTGTGTGAGGATGCTATATTATTGTATACTACCGATAAAGATTTTTAGCCCTTATGTGAGATGACGTTCTTATACTCTGAAGATATTTGCTCTAGTAATTCAGACGTGTATTTTCTTGAGATTCCTTATTGGTGATAGGTATAGAATTGGTGCCAATTCACTTTATAATTGGTTGACATGGATTTTCTTAAGATTCCTTATTGATGATAGGTATAGAATCGGTGACTAAATTATGATAATTAAAAGTATATTATATGGTAAATGGACAATTGAAGATAATTTAGTGATACAATAGTAACTCTAAAAATAATTGAACAGAAAAAGGAATAAATATAGTTGATTAAACATATATAGATACATATATATGCATTAAAGAACTAAAAAATAAGAATTGAAAGTTGTAATATAAAATTTAGAATTGCTTCATTTTCTTGACTTATTAAATTCATTCACATTTTCCTAATTACCCACTTAACAAATTTGTATTTACTTTATACTTTTCTTTGTTCTTCAATTTGCAAACAAAGGTAGCATTTTTGATATTTTAGTTCATTTCAGCTAGTATTTAAAGTTACTCAAAGATTTCAATGTGCTATTCTGGGTTTGGTTCTTATTTCATAATACTTTTGTTCAACCTTATAATTTTGCACTCTACAATTTTACTGTACTTTTAGAAAATAAAATATAAATCAATAAAGTTTATTGACCTTAACTATATGGAGTTAGTAATTGGCTATTTGCTCTTAGTTCCGTTTTATCACACTGTGACTCCCGAGGCGTGACAATCTTAGTCACCTATATCTACAAGTTAAAAGTTGAAAATAACAAGATTCACGGCAAACAAAGTTTTTGATTGTGTGGGCATTGCAACTACTTATGAAATTTGTCTGCTTTAGACACAAATAATTGTAGCTAATTTAGTCAGCAAGATCATAATCATGAACAAGTGATTTTGTTGTGCACCATGCAAAATTGCTCCAACAATTGTAACAAGGAAAGACAGAAGCATGATAAGCTTATTTTCTTACCCCTTGGAAGTGAGTTTATGAACAGCATCATCTATTCCAGCCTCTGAAACACCAACCTGTTCAATAGAGTGGAATTTCATATATGAAAAAAAAAAATCTGTAAATATTGCTGACAAGACATGAATATCATTTAGTCAAGTATGCCAGTGTTAATTAAATGTTCAATAGGTCCCTCAATGAAGATCAGATGCAATTTACCTTTCTAGTTAAACACTAATGAAATTAGTGAATTATCATGTCTCACATATTTGAAAGGCAGGAATGATGTAGCAAAACCTCAAAAATCCATATGAATGCATAAATTGCAAAAATGTGAATTTAATGTGGAAATTGCAAAAGACAACAGTAAGAAAGAAACTACAACAAAGCCAGAAAGCTAATTCCGCAGCACAAACAGAGGATGGAAAAAGAGGCATTGAATTGAAGAATGGAAGGGTCAATGGGTGATGATAGAGGAAAACTTAACTTGGATCAACTATTTACACAATACCAAAATTTCTTTATTCATTAAGTCAAAAATACAAAGAATGACTGTGGCATTAAGAAAGATTCAGATAGTCTAACCTGTCTGCATTTACCGACACCACTAATGGTCATTTTCCAGTCAAGTTCTCTTTGTCCAATCTCAGCATCCAACTCATATAACTCATAAAACTTGCCCTGAATTAGGAAGAAATAAAACATGAATTGTTAGAAACTAGTCACAAATCACTAGCAGTACAAACTCAAAACATTGATACACAATCATGATACTGAATATTTTAAATTTTCAAAACACAAAGAAACATCAAAATAATTCATCTTAGAATATATTCCTGGAGATGTTAGGATAAAGATCCCACGATAGCAGTTAATATATAGTAGATACTACAGGAACATACCACTTTAAAGAAAATGACAACATCCATATATTGACATTTCACACTCCAATATTGCCTTTGTGATGCTGACATTCTCTTCAATGCATCAGGTGGAATATACAGGGTTCTCTTGTCATAAAATGAATCACTTGGTCTCCTTCCATTTGCATCTCTAATTTTAAAAGGATTGAGCCACTCAAATTTGCTACTTGAACTTTCACATGAATTCTCCAGGATTTTCTTTTCGGTAACAGTCTTGCCTATTGGCTTAAACCTTTTGTTAGGACCAAACAGAGAAGAATCTTGCCTGTCAAAATCAGAAGGATCCTGTTGAATTCTCTTGAAAAGCGGAACATGAGGGCGCACAGCAGGAGTTTCTGGCCCTAGAACATCTAAATCACATTCAGAATACAGAGGTCCCGATCCATCATAACTCTTCTTAATTGCTGAAACATGTTTGGCTGAACATTTAAAATCAGGAGTTCTATCTTCCACGCTTTTCTCAGTGGAATCATTGGGGTGACAAATAAACGAACCACAGCAATCTTGGCTCCTGAAGACCAAAGAAAGGGCAAAGTTATGAAAAATCTTAGCACACTTCTCTAGAACATTAGTGTATTTAAGAAGAAAATAGTGCGGAATCAAAAGAATTCCTTAAGAAGGTCATCACAAATCCAAGCCCCGATTTATCAAAATAAACTGTTAGATATGCTAAAAAAATTTGGGGAAACATTTGAGCTAGCTCAAATAGTTAGGAGAACTACCTAATATTGATAAGTGCAGTACAGAACCTTGTATGACATGATCCATACCGTATAAGTAAAACTATAATAATGCCTTTAGTTGGGACAATATCAACTCACTTATGTGTAGGAATCATATAGAGGAAAAACAATGAAATAGCATCAATGTGCAATAAGTTAGACTTAGTGGTTAGCACCACTAGCATCCAAGTAGAAACACAATCTCAGAGTGTTGCAAGGCAAGAAAATATGTTGAAACAAGTTTTAACTAACATATTTTATAGGCAAATCCACAAAAAATAAATAATAAATAAACTAAATAGAGTTTGCACAAAAGTGCATAGGGGTATCTAGAAGATATACGTAGAAATGAGTAAAGGTCAAACATAGTTGTCAACGACTATTCAAAGCACCAGAAAGTAAAAGAATATAACTCTCATGTTCTCTCATTCTCTGTTTCAATTAACAAACCTGCAGCAGGTTACATATTTCTTCTTGGCAAGGATATGATCGATAGAACAGCATGCTAGCATTTTTAACTAGCATTCATCTAGAAATGTATCTAAATACCAATGGAAATAATGTGAAGCTATCTACTAGACTTAGATGCTGCGTTGATGTGATTTTTTTTTTTTTTTTTGCCTATTGGCTCTCCATTGAAGTCCTCCCGTACATGACAACATTGAAATATGTTCTCTATCTCCCCTATCTTCTTCTACATGTAAATGTGATATAAGATAAGTGAAAGGCCAATTCGTTGCCATTGGAATAGCTAAACGGTAAATCTAAAACCGATGAAAAAATTCTAGCAATACAAGGAATGCATTCAGCCAGCTAAATCAAATTTGTGTTAGCCTTAAATCCAGTTAAACCAGAGAGAAATTCACAAAAAAAAACTTCATGATCTAGATGAACCAAAAACACAAATCGGTAAATATTTCGTACGTATTCCCATTACTGGAGCATCCGGATTTGTCTTCCTTCACGAATTTGCTCATGATGCTCGAAAAATGATTAGCTCTTCGATCGCCATCATTGACAGCCACCGGAATCCCCGCCGATAAGACTTGACGCCGCATCTTTTGAGACGAAGCGTCAGTTCCTCCGATCTCATCCGAGGTTTCCTTGGAGCTATTCTTCGACTCAAGCGGGGTTGGGTGAGGGGCTTTCTTAGACTGACGTGCGTGGCGGATCGCGTCCGGAGAAGGATAGGGTACGCCGGATCCTTCATTCCCCGGAGTGAGCTTTTGGAGGAAAGAGAAGAGTGAGGTTTGCCGTTGCTGCATCGCACTCTGCGAGTGTGAGGGGAAGGACGGAGAGAGAGCGACGAGGGAGATAAACAAGCGGAAGGCGAAATTAGGGCGGTCTGACAATATATAGGCAGGGATTGTAGGATTAATTTTGGCGGTCACTGAAAAAACTTTACTCGAAATTGGAAACGTTTCATGGACTATTAATTGGTTGGTGGGTATCAGATGGACCAGGCCTTATTCATACATTTTGGTTTTTTTAAGTAATAACAAAATAAAATTTTAATTTAAGAGCATCCACACTCGTGGAACCTCTCCGAGAACTTCTTCGTTATCACATCAATAACACGTCAAAAGTAAAAAATCTCATATATCTCTCCACTGTAAAAAAAATCTCTCAACAACTTCTCCATGAGTCCCACATTTTTTCATTATATATATTTCTTATCTCTCCTTTCTAATTTACCTTATACATAATTAATTTTTTATAACATTTAAAAATTAAAATTATTTCTTAAATTTTTTTCAAGATTTTTTATATATAATTAATCATATATATATTTCTTCAATATTTTTTTAATCAATATTTATTTTTTTAATTAATAAATATTAAAAAAATAAAAAAATCTAACGAAACGCGGAGCAGGTCCTTTGTCAGAGGGTGGAACCTCCCTCCCACTATGGGAGGGAGGTTTCTCCCTCTATGCCACATCCTCAATGGATCTCCTTCGGAGCTCCCATTGGAGATGCTCTAACCCCTATTTAGGGAACCGCTTCTTCTCTCTCTTTTTTTTAAAATTTTTTAGTATTTATTTTTTTTATTTAGTTTTTTAAGATAATAAAATATTAAAAATAATAATTTATTAAAAAATATGGGATCCATAAAGAAGTTGTTGTAAGATTTTTTTTATAGTGGAGAGATATATAAGATTTTTTACTTTTAATATGACATTGATATGACAACGAAGGAACTCTCGAAGGAGTTCCACAATTGTGATGCACTAAGCATTCACTAAGCATTCGTAGGGATTTTGTTAGATATCTACCGCACCTCGTATTGTAGGGATTTGGTTAGATATCTACGGCACCCGGTGATGTGTGTTGACATTGACAGGAATTATTCTGCTTTCTAGCTTAGGGCCACCGGATGCGCCCGTCAATTGGTGGGACGTTCGAGGTTCTCGGGTGAGGTGGTGGAAATCCGCCGCATCAACTGTCGAAAGAAAATTTCAACGGAATCATATTTGGTAAATTAAGATGATTGTAGATGTACAAAGTATTCGTCATTATTATTATTACCGATGTTGATTAAAATATGACTTTACAATACTATGTGACACGATACAGATAGATAGAGTCCTTAAAAAGACAGCTCTAAAAATACCTTTTTCTTTATTTTACTTTTTTTTTTAACTAATTTTTTTTCAATACTTGACTAGTCTTGATATGGAAGCAGAGGTTCAATAAAAATCCTCGATTTTCATTCGACTATCCATAAAACTCACAATCAAAGTCAAGGAATTCATGCAAAATCCTTCTTTTGTTTCCTTGTAGAATATAATCATGTCATAGATTATTTCAGCAGTAGTTCATGCTGATTACAGTCACTGAATCATGCATCACCCTCCTCCTCCACACACAGAGGCACAGCAAAGGAAAGAAGCCATTCATGGCGGGTGACCAACTTCCAGTTCACCTCAGCCTTTCCACGACTCGACTCAAACGCGCAGCATTCCCTTTCTGCTACGGCTTAAAAAAGAAAGAAAAGATACTTGCTCAAACCGCCTTTTCCGGCGGCGATCCATTCTCCTCCGCCTCCACGTTCAGGAAGAGAGTGTTAAAAAAGGAAAGGCACCGAATTGAATCGAAAAGAGGTTCTTCGTCACCTCGTACTAACTGATATACTAATGGCGTTAGAGAAGCTGGTTGTTGTTATTGTTGTTGTTGGTGCTGTTGTTGTTAGAGCTCAAAACTGAGCGCCGGAGTAAGTTTGACCGAAGCTCCAGCTCGCCGGAGCCACTTCCGTCGAGGTTACGCTGCGGCCATCGCTGGTCGTTACTATAAAGGATAGCGGCTGGCCGTCGAGTAAGCAGTTGCTTTGCCAGTTTTGACCCCAGTTCCGGCTCATTGCCAGCCACCCTGTGCTCGTCCCCTTGATCGACACCGCCACCACATCCCCGGCGCCGCCCACATTGGTGACCAGAACAAGGTTGAAATAGGAGTGACCATTGATGGTGAATCTGATGCCCCCCTTCTTGGCGCAAGCCACTCTGCAATCCGATTCGAATTAGCTTTGAAAGAAAAAGGAAAAAGCGATTTGAAGATTAATTGAACTACCTTTTGAATTGTACAGGAACGATTCCTGCTTTGTACTGCGCGATGCGCTGGAAGACGGGCTGCGACAGGTCGAAGTGCTGCAGCGGAGTGTTGCACCACCCGCCGTTGTCGGCGGAGAGTGCGTTGTTGGGAGGGCAGAAGTTGGTGGCCGTGACGGCGATGGTGCCAGGCAGGCACCACGGCGAGCCGACGCACATGATCTCAAAGCAAGCGCCGCAGCTCTGGCCGCCGTCGAACAGAGCAGTGCTGAGCGCTGCCGTCTCGGTGCCGTAGCCCTGGCTGTAGAGGTTCCCGAACCCGCAAGCTCCCCCTGTTACACCACTCCATTTGCTTAAACCAAAACAAGCTCAAACATGAACGACATCGCAAAGCCACTGGAATACAAGCTCACCCATGGTTCCCGAAGCATCGCTGCCTCCATAGAAGGTAGCGTGAGCGCTGCTCCAACCTCCACCGACTCCATGAACGGATCTCACGGCCATTAAAAGAAGACCAGCCGAGAATAACCCAAATAACTCCATGATGATGAAGCTCGTTATGCTCAAGAATGAACGGAATGGGCGTACTTATAGACGAGAGAAACAATGGGAAAATGATTATAAAAAAAGAGTACATTAATTAAAAACTGAAACTGCCAGTTCTCCGAAGCGACAGTCACCCAGTACTAACTGAGTTTGACCTGCTGTTTCTGTTCGGTGGAATGCAGCTCTGGCGACCGTTCCGTTCTTTAAAATCTTAAAATAATTAAATCGTATAAGTAAATTTTAAAATGTTAAAATCATATATCCATTTTTAATTTTACCCTTATCAATCGATTGATTTTTTTTATCAGTCGAATCGATTACGTTCGGTATAAAATCATACGAATTCAAACAAAATCAGTCGACTGATTCTCAAATCAATTGAACTGATTTAATTTTTTTTTCAAAATTGATTCATTGATGGACCAAACGATCTCAGATTAATATGAAATTAGTTTCTATGTGTTTGTCTACCTCTCTTGATTATGTTCATGCCCTTAAATATTAATTTGACTCAATATATTGAGAGCAATACATTTTTGAACATAAATTAAATTTTTTAAACATATTCATGCTAAAAAAAACATTGTTCTCAATATATTTTATCAAATTGATATTTAAGGGCATAAATATAATCAAGAGGGGTAGACGAACACATAGGAACTAGTTTCATATCAATCCGATGTCATTTGGTCCATCAGCCGATTTTG
>JBAMIB010309628.1:0-22149 GCA_037177415.1 Kaempferia rotunda | reverse complement strand
TGTTTCCGCTTTATTACTTTTGCCAAAGAACTTCTCAATCTCATCGAGACATTCCATACCTTTAGCGACACTATTAGACACTGTTCCCCTAAAAACCTAAGGTATGTCGCGTTTGATGATAATAAAACTCAAGCAGTTAAAGTGATATCACTTCTCATATTTAGCCCTTTGTTCAGAGGAATTAGACTCTGTAGGAGTAGTAGGCATCTCGATCCTAATTACAAGGTCTAGATTCATGCAGCCAATAATAATAAGGATGTTCTCTTTTCAATTCTTAAAATTTGTACCATTAAGGATCAACACTAGACTTAAGTTAGCGAAATAGTAGCAACATTTGCTATAAAAAACACAAGAATAATAACATAAATAACATGCTCAGTTTGAATAAATGAAAAAAAAAAGAAATTTCATCTAAAGATACCTAGTGCAACAACAATATCAAATCAACAGTAATATTATTTGCAAGTGGTGCTCTTTTTATAATAATCAAACACTAATAATAATGCATGACAAATAATAAATCTATCTTTGAATCGATTTATTATATTCATGAAAAAAATAAAAAACTTATAATTGTTACATGTTTATTATCACAAGTAAATGTATAATTTTATTAAGTATAAATCTTTCTATTGACTAATACTCACATAAACACACACATTTAGTCATTTACTCCTTAATTAATACCTCAATAATATCTTAATATTTAAAATAAAATTAAATTCGAATAAAAGAGGTCATTGAGTGACATATAATTCAAATTTAACTTAATTTAAAATAATAGATATTAATAAAACTCATACAATCGAATTAAAAATTAAAATTAATATTATAATATAATTTAGTTAAATTATTTTACCGAAAATGATTATATTTAATGTATTGTTATTAAAGGGGGGAAATGAGGAGTCAAATGATTTTTTTTAAAATATCAAAAGTCTCGATCCGAAACCACGTAAGTAACTTTTTGAAACCACCTAACTTTCTGAAACCACCTATTCACCGATGCTGCTGCCATCAGCAATCGACGACGGACCATAAGGAAAATGACCATCGTCGTGCCATCTCCAGACTCAAATTTGTAAGAAAATGGCTGAATACGATTTTTTTTTAACTCATCCACTTGTTCAAAATGTTTCAATTTTTTCTAACCCTTATGTTGCAGTTTTTGGCACCACTCATCCCATCATGGTCGCCTGTACGTGGGTCACCTTATGCTATCAAAAATTGACTGTGGATTTGGTAGATTTATACCCTATTCCGATAGCACTATCCCAAAATCTAATTTGTCCCATTTCTAGCAATGAACATGCGGATGGGAAGACATTTTAGTAGGCATATGACAACTAAAATAGAATAATTTTTTAAGAATTTGAAATAGACGGGTCTGATATCAATTGATAGAAAATCCGATTAAGAAATCTTAATGCAAAGCTCTAAACTCTAGTCAATTTTCAAGAAATCATAAATATAATAATTAGAATTGTGGAAGTATACCCGAACTCATATGATCTTCAATTTATAGATTTCCTTAATATTAAGATAGTTTTATTGATGGTGTACAAAATAAGTGGGACCAAAAATCATATTTATAATTGTCTCAGTTTATTTAGTTCTAATTTGACCCTCAATGAATTAAAAATTATATCTGTGATATCTACACTGTCATATTACAATTCTTTAATTTAAATTTATCATATTAATTAATGATTTATTTAATTAATGATATTGAGCATTTAAAATTTTAATTATGATCTAAAATTTTAATATTATCCTTTTTTTACAGTACAGAGAGATATAAATGGGTCATTTTTTATCTTTTTATTATTTGTTATTATATATATATATATTAAAAAAATATAGAGGGAAAATGAAAATTTTCTTGGATACATATTTGCAATTTAGCCCAATCTAACCAAATCGGAGCCTCATTCGGTGCCATACTTGAGGACGTGATTCTTCTAGTGCATCCGAGAAAGGGACTCGATCCAACAAGCTTCGCGCAATCCGGCTGCCGCCGTGCTCCGCTCCCAGATCCAGCCGCGGACATGCTTCCTAGCGCCCGATCTCCCCCTCTCTTCTTCGTCGCGTGCCTCCTCCTCCTCCTCCTTTTATCATCTGCTTTCGCCTCCGAGTCGGACCACAAGGTGTGCTTCCGATCCCATCTCTTCTTTGACGATTTCAGTGTTCGGGTAACCCGGATCTCGTTGAACACTTGCGTTCGCAAATTAGATGATATGGTTAGCTACTGTAGCCTTTCGTCTCTTGGTTTCAGTGCAGATCTAGGCTGAATTTCTCTGCATGAACTGTTTGTTTGGTCATAGATTCGCATCAAAATTGGATTTTTTTTTTCTTGGCATAACAGAAAAAGAAACGTTGCGTTTGGAATTTTCTGATTGGCGTCTTTTTGCTAGCTCATACGACTGAGCTCGAGGAGTTCTTCGACGTCATAATCAAGTTGAGAGTTCGATATCCGAATGTAATTTGGACGATTTCTCTATTCACACACACACACACACACACACACACACACACACACATATATTTGGTTTCTGTAAGAAGTTGCATTTCTTTTGGGGCGTTCAACTAGCATCTGCAGCATCATGCTCTATCTACTTTATTACGGGGTAGATTACATTCTGCTTATCTGGATTGCTTATGACACTCTTATTTCTATTCTCCATGGGTTTGGTACTCACATCGATCAAGTGTTTGCATATAGGATTATCGTCTTGTGGATAGGTTGACAAGAATGAAAGAGTTTTGCTCTGCTGGTTAGTTAACAAAAACTAACTTAGATAAATTTTTACAAATTTTAACTTGTCGGACAACTTAACCTCTAACAAAACTAGGATCCATCTGTATGGAGGCACACAGTGAGGTGAGTATGTTTGGAATAGAAAGCCTTTGTTGTACAATATGGAGTGCATGTGATATTTAATCACTAGTTGTGACAGATAATGGTTGCTTACTGCCTTTTATTTTATTTTATTTTTCCTATTTACTTCTACTGTACCTTTGATTTGGATCTTAGTGTTGGTGTATGGTATTTAAATGTTAACTGAAACTTAGTTTGATTTTCTAATTTAAACAATGTGGCTATGCACCAGCAGTATATCCTTTCATAGAGTTATTTATCGAATAAGATCCATGTAGCCACCTCAAATGGTTGTGGGACTAATATTGATGCCACCTCAATATTTCTATAGTTGTCTTAGTTTTCACGTTGTTATTAATTCACATGCAATACTGAGCTGAATGAATAGTAACACTCCAAAACAACCTGAATCGATTAATTTCTGATTGCTATATCTTTCCGTAGCATGTTATTTATGCTAAGTTTTCAAATTGTTATCAATTCACATGCAGTATCAAGCTGAAGATCTGGTCACACTCTGGGTAAATAAAGTAGGTCCTTACAATAACCCTCAAGAGACATACAACTATTACAGCCTCCCATTCTGTCAGCCGTCTGAGAACCCTGCACATAAGTGGGGTGGACTAGGAGAAGTCCTAGGTGGAAATGAACTGATTGACAGCCAAATCCAGATAAAGTTTAGAAGTATTCAGCTTTCTTTACTAGTATATGTCCCATTGCTCTGCTAGCCCTTTATTGATCATTTTTTAAAAATTGATATGCCAGAAAATGTTGAAAAGGGATCCATTTGCACGATTGAACTTGATGCCACAAAAGTGAAACAATTTACTGATGCCATAGAGAACTCATATTGGTTTGAGTTATTCATAGGTGAGTTAATGCAATCATTTCTTTGTCCCTTTATATCTGATTCTACAAATGTACTGGGAACATCCTTTGTTTTTGTTTCTTTTTTTGTCTATGTGCTCATATATTTTATGGTACTTATCTCCATTTAATTTCTTTTTTTCTTCATTGTTCGTGGACATGATGTAGACGACCTGCCTATGTGGGGTATGCTCTTTCCCTGTTCACATGTATTGTATGCTTCAGATAGTCTGTTTATACTTGTGTAGTTGTGTTATCAGTATATAGTTTTTCTACTTTTATGCAGGCTTTGTTGGAGAGACCGACAAGAATAACAAGGATAAACATTACATTTTCACACATAAAAGTATTGCCATCCAACATAACAAGGATCAGGTTGGTAGTTTGTTGGTGCCCTATGAATTCCATGCCTTGGAAGACTTTTGTTTTTTGTCACATTTGTTATGAATACAAGTTTCTTCTAAGTACCTCTTTTTTGCAGATCATTCACGTCAATCTTACTCAAGGAAATCGTAAACTATTGGAAGTGGGAAAAAAACTGGATATGACATATTCAGTAAAATGGGAGCCCACCAATGTGACATTTGCCCGTCGTTTTGAAGTCTACTTGGATTACCCTTTCTTTGAGCACCAGGTAATGCAATTTTGATTTACCTTTTTCCTCAACTACGTAAAATTATTTTTATCATGATGATCGGTGGTTTTGAAATTCAAATGGCCCTATACCAGGCATAGTGCAATGCTGATTGCCTGTGTTAATACCGGAACATGCCAAGTAAATGCTGTTAATATTATATATCACAACATACTAAGACCATATTCATCTTATTAACTTTTGGTGTTTTTTGTTGGAGATAATTATGGATGGAATTTCCTACAAAGTTTTAGTCATTGTGATTGCTACTTCTCCATTTGCAGATTCACTGGTTTTCTATCTTCAATTCTTTCATGATGGTTATTTTCCTTACTGGACTGGTTTCTATGATATTAATGAGAACTCTCAGAAATGATTATGCCAAATATGCTCGTGAAGATGATGATCTTGAGACTCTGGTAATAACTTACTGACATTACCTTTTCTAATATTTCTTTTAAAATTTGTATACATTTCAATTGTTTTTAGGAGAGAGATGTGAGTGAAGAATCAGGATGGAAACTTGTTCATGGGGATGTCTTTCGACCTCCTCACAGCTTGGTTCTTCTTTCTGCCCTTGTTGGTACAGGTGCCCAATTGACAACACTTGTTCTTTTGGTGATATTGTTGGCAATTGTTGGAACCTTATACATTGGGTATGTCTGCACTTATTTTTCAAATTGCTTAGTGAGTTAAACTTCATTATTTTGCAATATTTATATCGCTAGAGAACTGCATTTACAGAATCAGACAGATTGTTTACATCAATAGTCAATACCACTGTAGTACGTTTAATCAGAGATAGATCCTGAAACCAAAGGCCAGTGGCAGCAAGGCTACTGTTCTTCTGCCTTGGAGGAGCTGATATTTTGCAGATCCAGACTCACGATGCAATGTTCTCATATCATTTATCAACTTTTAGATGCTCAACTGTGAGGCATTTTAGTCTATATGGGCAAACTTTAGGTTGTTTAGTTATATCTATATATACGAAACTGAGGATTGTATCCCAGTTTTATTTATATATGAGATCTGGTGCTGGAAATTGTTAATTTCGTTTTTAATTTCTATTACTAATCAATTATAGAAAAAATACTTATGCAAAAAAAAAAAAAAGGAACACGTGATACCATTAGTAATACTGAAACATGATTCAGACTCCAACAATACTGAAAAATGCATTCTTTCTTTTTGTCAGTGCTGGCACTTGCATGTTGAAAACAGATGTAATGGCAATATTGGTGCTTGTGGACATAGCATCCCAATTTCTTGGTTGATATGTATTTGTGGATATTGGTGTTAACAATCATATTTTGTCAGAAGATGCATTCTATTATCTAGCTTTTCTATCTGGATCCAAGTTCTTCTTTTAACCATTTATTTTGACCAGGCGAGGATCTATCATTACAACTTTCATCATCTGCTATGCACTCACCTCTTTCATTTCGGGCTATGTTAGTGGTGGACTTTACTCGCGTAATGGCGGTATGGTTCCTTTCACATGCATGTTGCATTGCAGATCTAGGAAAAAAGTTGAGCATGTGCAGACCCACACTTAGAACACAAGCAAGCACAATGAAGAATCTTTCAGAAAGAAATTTTCTCCTCTGCAAGGTTTTAACATGAATCTGAAGTTTTTTTCCCTGGCTTTGTTGGCAGGTAAAAGTTGGATAAAGGCAATGATTGTGACAGCATCATTGTTTCCATTTTTGTGCTTCGGGATTGGGTTCATACTAAACACAATTGCTATATTTTATGGATCATTAGCAGCTATTCCATTTGGGACGATGGTGGTTGTCTTTTTATTATGGGCTTTCATCTCATTTCCCCTAGCACTTCTAGGCACTGTTGTGGGTAGGAACTGGAGCGGTTCACCAAACAATCCATGCCGTGTTAAGACCATTCCTCGTCCGATCCCTGAGAAGAAATGGTATCTTACACCTTCGGTTGTCTCATTGATGGGAGGATTGCTTCCATTCGGCAGCATTTTCATTGAGATGTATTTTGTGTTCACCTCCTTCTGGAATTATAAGGTAATTTACATAGCTTTTGCAGCATTCACCATGTCGACTATCGTGGTATTTCCTGTTTCTCTTCCAGCGTATATGCTTTGTATCTAATCTAAAAGTTCTGAGGTGCCTATTATTTCCTAGCCTGAAATTGGCATTTGTAGAGACAGAGATACAGTATATCTGATTTTTTTTCCTTTCTTTTGCAGGTGTATTATGTGTATGGCTTTATGCTACTGGTGTTCCTGATCCTCTTAATCGTCACTATTTGTGTGACCATAGTTGGCACATATTTCTTGCTAAACGCTGAGAACTATCACTGGCAGTGGACGTCATTCTTCTCTGCCGCTTCAACTTCTGTCTATGTGTATCTCTACTCTATCTACTACTACCACGTGAAGACCAAGATGTCAGGCTTTTTCCAGACTAGTTTCTACTTTGGGTACACATTGATGTTTTGTTTGGGTTTAGGAATACTTTGTGGTGAGTAATAAAATCATCTGACATTTTTGGCTTCTAACATGCACTTTTACGTTATTTTCACCACTGCTGTTTGATCACTCAGGTGCTGTCGGATATCTTGGATCTACTTTATTTGTGAGAAGGATTTACAGAAACATTAAATGTGACTAGCCACGGATACAAGGAGAATGAATGGTGCCATATGCTGGTCTACAATTTTTTTTGGTAAGAAGTGATGATGCTTTCTGAAAATGTATGGAGGGATGTGCCATCTTCTTTCGACTTTCTTTTACTTTAGTTTCGTTTCTATTTTGGTCTAGATGAATGAATGTTTCATTTTTCAAATTGCATTAGTTACATTGCCTATGGTTGTACTTTTAGTTTAGTCAAAAATTAGCCTTTCATGTAGCTGAACAATCATAAGCGCCTATTTCTACAACTTTTAAACAACATACGCACTCATTACTGCGCACAAATTTCTCTTTTGTATAATACATGGAAACTTCGATCAATTTTATGGGTCAATGAAATAGTATCAATTCGAACTAATGTACTCTGTGCCAGTGATTGTCTGATAAATTTAAAGTTTTCACGACTTAAAGTGCTCTGCTGTAACGAGGGCTGCAAATCAATCGAATCGATTTAAATAATATAAAAATATTAATATTTGAGTTTGATTTTTAAAAATATATATGATATAGTTTGAAAATATAAATAATTATAGTTCAAATTCGAATTGTTTAAACTTTAATTTGAACATATTTGATTTATAATTTAAAATAATTTAAATTTAAATTTAGCTTAAATTATTTGAGTTTTAATTTGAATATGTTTAAGTTAAAATTGTATAAAAATAATTATAATTTGATTTAAGTTCGGTTCGTAGGGGGCTTATGTACAGTCATATTCAGTTCGAAAAATATTAAAACGTGATATGGCATGAATTTGGTAATTTTGAATAGGAATTGAATACTTTTTAAACCAACTCGAAAAGTTGACAATCGTTTTAATGCTTTTGCACTCCTAACTACAATCTTATTAATTGGCTGAGTTGGTGGGAGTCAAGACGACGAAGTCGATGAGCCTCAATACCACCGATGGTTTAATACGATAATTGATGTTCATATCTTAACATGTAAAGTTAGAACAAATTCATTCTATCAACTGATAACTTAACACTCAGATCACCGCTAATAATAATGCTAGTAAATAACTTTCGAAATGAGTGCAAAAGTGACATTCATCCGGGGCTATAAAAAAGAGACCACTTGTGATCAAAAAAATGCCGAATTGTCTGCCAGAGGAAAGGCGACGAGTCTCAACAAAATGCTCAAGAATAATCCAAAGGCAAACAACACGTGGTATCAATAAGACTGTTGTTCATTCCGTGGATTTCAGTGAATCTTTGCATATTTCAGTTTTCCACATTGCAGCAGTAGCACCGTAAGTGTTTATACAAATTCTTGAGAAGAGGGGTAAAAGAAAACCACTCAACACTCGAAAGCCATCCCGATTCGTGCATTTAAGATTGAGAAATGGCAACACAGGTAGCAGGGTTGCCCTCCACGCATCCACCCAGTATCTGATCGACAAACTAGATGTTCTTGAAAGCATGATATGCAGAAGAAAAGCAGCATTACTAGTGAAGTTAGAAAGCATGTAAATCAAACAAGGACTAGAAAATGAGGTTATCTTTAGGTGAAATTAGTTGAGAGGCTCTAGGGTCGGATAGACAGGTATTGCTCTCGCTATCTATGGTGATGGTGAAACCCGACTTGACTATTCATCTTCTGATTGAGAACTCGGCTCAATCTTTCGACACCTGCTACGGAGAAGGCTTCCAATCGAATTGAAAATTATTGAAGTTGTTAATAGCTCCAAACCTGTCCAACAGTCGGTTATTAATGTCCTGCGGTTGACAGTTCATAGTTGTTGGATCCTGCAGGAGGTGATTTGTTCCCATCCTCCCATTCATAACCAGGGCATTATTTGTCATTGTTGCTCGCATCCCACTCGCTGCAGCAGGTAGACCAGTCCCACACATACTTGTAAAACATTCAGTGCCGTTAATAGCTGAGTTGTTGGGCATCGCATTTCCAAACAAGCAATTTGCCCCATTCATGTTAGACATCATCCCGTTGATCGGTTTCACATCGTTCCCCAACGAATTGACACCATTCAGCTGTGATGACATCATCAGCTCCTGTAAAATCTGTTGGACAGAGCTCTGTGAATCATTTTGATCATTGTCGTGCAGTTTCACTGCAGGCTGTTGCATTGTAGGCAAACTTGCAGGGGAATTGGAGTTCAAGCGAAGAGCAATTTGTGACGTCGGCATGGGGTTGTTGCTACATGCATGTTTCATAGAAGGAAAAGTAGAAGCATTGGGCTGAGATGGAGGTACTGAGGTAGAAGGAATCTGAATACTATTTCCGGCGTGCGTGCTGTTCAGAGAATTCATCTGATTTTCTTGGCCAGCATTCATAGGATTTTGGAGGGTAACTGTGGCAGCCGATGCTGATGTTGATGCCGATGCTGACGCAGATGAAGCGTTAAGCGAGTTACTCATTCCGACATGGTCATCAGTGGAAATTGGCATGCTTGAGGAATGAATAGAGGTCGGATCATTCTGGTTTGAGTTCGGAGTCATGATTTGTGGTTGCTCAGATTGTTGGGGCTGCAGAGTTTGTAGCCTTGATGAAGCTCTTCGTGGGAAGGTAATCAGGCTATCTGGCGAACAGAAATAACAAATAGGATTAGCTGGCACAGTATCAGCATAACTGAGGTATCATAAAAGCTACTATCAAGAAACATTGTTATCTTAAACTTACAATCTCTAAACTATTTGAGATCAGGCAAATGAACTTAAACTAGGACAAATACGCATATTAAACAAGAAAAAGAAAGATCCAAACAAAAAACTTAATTAGTAATAATAAAATAGGATACAATTTATAAATATAAAAGATGATAGAGTAGGAAATGATGCTTAATTCTTTAATTTTAAACTAAATAATATTGTCACGTCTGACTTAACAACAGTTGTATATATCGTCCTATGAAAGAAGAAAAAAAAATAAACCACTATTCCAGCAGTTGAACATTGTCTAGTAAATTATTGTAGGGCAAACATTGAAGAATAGGACCAACAAAGAGTTTACCCATAGGTCCAGCTCCAGTTTCTTTACTAAAATCAATCAAATCCTTCATGCTGTTAACCACTTCAGAAATCTAACATTGTCAGAAGTAAAAGAATCAGTGACACGACTACGACTTAGTATTCCTGTACTCCTTGAACAATACAATTAAACTAGGAAAAGATAAACAAAGAAATAAACAATATAAGCTATAATGCCTGAAAGACTAGAACACTGCAATTGCGAACAATATATATGTTCCTATACTAATGATATAAGCAATACAATCAATCTAGAAAAAATCATAAGATGGCTTATCATTTTGCTGCCAAATAGGATTTTGGGCATAGAATGAATAGCGAGTTATAAAGTGTCATAAGTCCATTTACATTTGTCCATTTGTACATTCCAACCACCAACTATAATTTTCCAATTGTACCGTGGTACTTAAATGCTTTTAACACTTAACTACTCTTCATATTCTCCTTCACCTCACACAAATTATTATCAATTTTCCTTCATATGTTCAAAAGATGAAATGACTTTCAATTGTTCAAATTATAAAAATCACTAGTGAGATTCATATACAATTTAATAATTTATTGTGTTAGTAAATAATATTACAAATGTGTGGATCATCGACTTGTTAGAAAATAAAAGCCACAGCTTTCTATTGAATCTTCAAAAAAAAAAAAAAACCATGAACTGCTTGAGATATTTCTTAGCCGAAGAACGATTAAGTTGAAGACCAAAGTCATATACCAGAACAGGCGAAGATAACCAAACTCAGCACAAAAGAATTTAATAAGAAAACTTTTGGAATATCACACCAAAGCAGTACAAAAGAATTTAATAAGAGTATCCCTAAGATTTTTTTTTTTTCAAATTATTAAAAAGTGCAAACAATTTACCTGAAGACACCGAACATATCTTTTTGTATATCCTAAATCATTCACCAATGGTACTTCCAGAGCTTTGGCTATTTGACGAGCAGATGCCACAAACCTACCACAATGCCATATTCCATTATGTAAGAATTAGAGATGTACCAAACCAAAAACACCCATGCATGTGCAGAGCGACATGCCGATTTTAACATGAAACATCAAAAAGATATCCATGCAAACTTTTTAAGTTGTATAATGTTGAGATGTGGAACTTAAAAACAATGAGTTGAAATATACACAGCAGGAAGAAAGTATTGAAACTAGCACTGCATTAACCTGCATATCCTCTGAAATCTACAGTTTACAGTACAATGTGAATTCCACAAATTCATACATGATGTGTTAAAATGTTATTGACCATCACATAGTGACAGAAACTCCAGCTTCCATAAGTTTCTCCGTTACAAAAATTAGGAAAAGAAAATAGTTATTTACTCAACAATAAATAAGAAATGAAGCAAGAAATGCAGCACACGTAACCAAATGAATTCAACTTTAGCATGTATTTTAAGGGAATTTTACTTTGAATGTATATCCATATCTTCACTTTTTCCTTTATGTTTACTGTTCACAACTACCTTATAAAATTACAAGAAGCAACACAGTTTGGATAAGATATCATAATCAAGTTAAAATGTCACTTGAGCATTTTACTGAAATGATTATATTATTACTGGTCAAAAGATTATGATATCTGTGATATCAAGAATAATAAAAGGGGATGTGAAAGCCAAAAAAAAACTACAAGAGACAACAAACTTTCGAAAATGTTTTTAATCACATAATATATACTACCTAAAAGGAATGACGACAACCAGATAAATGTACATATGGAAAGATAAGTAACTAAAAAATAATCATATGTCAAGGTATCAGTAAATGGAAAGGATTGCTATATATTTTCCTACAGTTGTCTAAATATAGAGCCTAATTTAAAATACTGCCTAATCTTCAAAAGAAATTAAATGTTGCATGCTCTTCAATGCGAGGTCAAATTGCCCATTTGAACCAAAACATGATCTACAAATTCAACAAAAATGACGAATTCTTTATGACCATTAACCAAAGCAGAGAATTCAGATTAACACGGTGCCATATAAGTCATCTATCTGTCCCAACTGTTGATTTGCATAAACATCATAATAACAAGAGGCCCACTACTGCAAGTTAATTGATGTAACATGAACTACAATGTAGAGATGCAAACACAGGAATTTAATAACATGTAATGTCATAGCAGAATAGCGATCAGTATTTCAGTTTGAGAAGTAAGAAAAAGGTCAGGTGAAGATCTGAATGAAGCCAGCTGTGACGAGACTAAAATTGATGGACAGGTTGAAATGATGAAGTGAACCACTACAGCGATGTTGAGAGGTGTGCGGGTAGATGTCAGAGATCAAAGCTCAGTGAGAGAAGATCAAGCCTCAAAATGGCCTTCTGAGATGTTGAAACAAGGTAGAGGATAAATTGCTGAGATGCAGGAGAAGATTTGAGTAAGGGTAACAAGGGAACGCTCTGGACAGGGTTTCAAGAGGAGGATAGCAGCTCTAGGGAGCAAGGATATTGCAATGTCAGCACTGATTAGTGGACTACAACATCGCAGAGTAGACGCAACCACAAGGGGATGTTGAGTAAGAAAGAGCAAGCAATACCAAGAGGTGAAGAGAAGCCATATTTGAGAGGTTAACCTTGAGCTTTCCTCCCTCAAACAAGAATCAAGCACTGAATGAGAATGCCAAGAATCATTAGGTGGATTTTCGATCAACCTTAAATCATGTTGAGTTGTGAATCAGATACAAAATTTAATAAAAGAATTCTACGTTTTGACATCCAAAAATATATAAAATAAGAAAGAATCCACCATTTAATAGCATAAATATTATAGATGAAGTTAATATTGATCTCTAACAAGAATTTATAGGTACATATCTCACATTAATGACAATGTTCACATTATTGTTCATTAGGATTGGAATGAACTAAGAAATAAAAAAAAATGTTGTTAAATGCTTTTCACCGAAATAACTGTCAAATTGAAGACTTGACTTTGCTATGGTAACCTCTAAGTTATCCCTCCTTGTCACTTCATATATGATGTGATAAGGCTTGTTCTTTTGTTCGTCCGAGTTATTATTAGGTGTCGAATCCACTTTGCCTATTGGTGACTTTGTCTCCCTACAACATAATTAGGATTAATTTATTTCTTAATGGATCACAGTTGTTTTTTTACTTGTTTAGATGTGACTTCAGTGAAATTTCTTTACTTTTAGAATCATATAAAATAAGATTCATATGGATTTATATTGAATTGAACCGAATGTTAAGATCTTTTCTTTTTTAATTGATATGCAAGGACCTCATTGTTTCACACTTAAATTGTTATGGATCATATCATACAAATCATGATCATACAATTGGCAACTTTCCCAAGAAGAGTATTGTGGCTATGATCTATGTATTTTAATGACTCAAGTACTCAACGATAACAACATTTGACTAAAGACTTATTTTATAAAGTAGTTCACAGAATTAGTTTAGGATTGGATGGACCAAAAATCTTAACATAGTCTTCTGATTGGTAGGATTTGCAAGCTCAAAATTGAAAATCCTAAATTCATAATGAAAAAGAGAAGTAAGAAGAAAATATATTTGAAATTTAATAATGAAAAATTATAAAGCTAGATATATTTATATGTTATTATTGTATAACCATAACATGTGACTAGAATAGAAAATATATAAAGTTTGAATAATCATTGTATAATCTTCATCCAGATTGAAATTTATAATAATGCACTGGAGTAATAACTATCAACACTATTGAATTTAATAGCATATACAATGATAAATAGTGTCATACAAATAAAATATTGTGTTCAACATTCAATTATTGCTACAATATATCAATAACATCCTTATTGAAGAATACCAATGAGCTTGCACCATATCTATCATATTACCACACAATAGTGTACTAGATTAATAATCTTGATGGAACTACTTAAATAATTAATAATAGCTTGTAATATTTAAGAAGTATTGTTGAGGGATAGTATTTAATAAGTATTGCAAATACAATTGAATGTTTTAGCCCATTTGAAAATTCTATATATATGGTATTAATTATTCACTTCATGTGCCAATTATAGTGCTGCAACAACATATTTTGAAAAACAATATTCCCTTTGTCTTATTACCTTAGTTACAAAATCAAGATACAGCTGTCTACTACATTACTGCACTAGAGCTTTAGGCTGTTTTTCCTTTTTATCGCAGTCTAGATATGTGTCCTAATACACATCATTTTTTACTATGTTTTCCCTTTAGACTATGTTTGATCAGGGTAATGTAATCAATTTGTAATATAATTAATATTACATTACTACGTTTGGTAAAATAGTTGTATGTAATCTTTAATTACAAAGGTGATTACATTATTTTATTTGGTATCCATTAATTTTTATAAGTAATGTAATTTGTATTATTATAAAATGATTAAAATATCCTGCAACCTCTGCAACGATCGGCGGATGGGTGGCGGATAGCGGCTAGCGAGGGAGATGGTGTCGGCGAATTTATTGGGGGTTTGGTTTGATGAAATGAGATTAGGGTTATATTGGGCATATAAATGTTAGTGTTGGAATGTAATCCAGATTCCATGTTATTAGGCTTGTAATCCATATTATAAAAGTTTATAATCATGATTATAGGTTTAAAATTGTATCAAACAAAGTAATTAATCTTGTAATATAATCATGATTACATTACCAGGCTAATTAACCCACACCAAATATAGCCTTATTCTCTCTCGATTGCAATCAAGATATCCCTTTCATCTCTCTCGACTGCAATTCTTGTAGATCTCCAACAGTAGCATTCAACTTCTCCACAGAATATCACTGAAAGAGAAGTAAAACAAGCCATTCATATCTCCACTTGTGCCTTCAATTCATTCTCAATTTCCCATCCAAATAACCAATAATCAACAAAAATCAACTGTATCTTCTGAAAATTGAATCATCATTACCCAATTCACCTAAGTTTTATCTTGTTCCAAGCTTCTCCAAACTGTTCCATTCATATTCTGTTTGATGTCAAAACATCAGATTCTTCCGATACAGATACAACTCACCCAATCCAGATCGGAATTGACCAAATTTGAAAACTATGGCAATAATAGAAATGAGCATAGAGAGAATAAATAATCATGCAGGAAATAGAAAGATATCACAGTGAATCGAGATAAAATCCAAATAAATCAGATTGTGAATTAAGAGGACAATCTCCCTCCTTAATTATAGGCATTAGCACGTAAGCTTATTATTTTTTCTAAGGTATATAAAAAAAGGGGCAACTTCCAGATGATGAAAATAAAGTGTCACAATGCAGGACCAAGAAACTTTCGAAAGTATCATCACAAATTCACAATTGCTAGACGATTGCAAAGATGAAAAGATCCATAAATCGAACTTAACACTGGTTTGACAGTCACCACAGTTGTTTTCTTCCATGCTCTCCCTGCGTGCAGCGTGCTCCCATGTTCTTCCTTTTCTCCACCACCACAGCCATCAAATTTCCATTGTTTGACACCTTTCACACCCCACACTCCCTGTTGCTCCCTTCCCCTCATCACTTTATCCCAACTACCTCCATTAGCCACCCCCTCACCATTGCCTCCACTGGCTACCCACACTCCCTTTCTCATTCTCCTAAACATGGTTCCATCTCTTCCCTTCCCATTGCCATCCAACATCCTTACCCCGTGAATTCATCCATGTCAACAAGCACTGCTTCTCCGTCACTACAACTGATTTCTACAGGTCTTTCCACCACAACCACTCACACGTTCATCCCTCCATCCCCCCCTTCCCCCCCCCCCCCCCCCCCCTCGGGCTCCTGATGCTTTGTTGCGACAAGCATTGATGGCAATTGTAGATAGGGAGATGGTAAAGGTGCAAAATGATAGGGTGGCATCATTTGAAAGCACAAATGCTAAAGAGACGATAGTAAAGAGGGTATTCTTGATGTAGGGCAAATAATCATGTATTTTCCCCACGGAAGTAGTCCATATTTTATCTTGATTCTTCCAGTTCCAGTACCATAAGTGTTTGTCGACAAAAAAACTAGAGGGTTACAAGTGTGGAACAAGAGCAAGAACTTGCAGTGAATGATTAGGTTTTCCTTTGAAGGGTGCTAAAATGAGAAGGCCAATGCCTGCATGATCATATACAACAATGAGGTTTTCCAGTTTAACCAGTTGACAGGTCAGTCCGGTTAGGGTTTTATAAAAGCTATTTAAGAGTAAAATGCGTCTAAATATTTGGCTCTTCTATATCTATCTGATTCTAAATCAAAAAATTACACAAAAAACCAGACGGAATGCTTCTAATCCTTTTGTTGCTTCACTTATCTTTCCTACTGGTTTGTGTTTGGAATTCTTTTGTTGCTTCAATCAACCAAACTAAGGTTCAGGAAGGGATAAGTTTATTTAGATGTTCTTATGAAAAACAGAAGCAAAATAAATAATTAATTCCATTTTTTATTCCGTCTTACACAATTTTGGAATAATAATAGCTATGAGTAAGAAGACCATTTGATTTTATAATCTAGGATGTAAAGCTTGTGCAGAACACTGCTCTTCTCTAAATTCTTAGTTGGTGAACTTAGAATAATTGGTTAGAATTAGAGTGAGATCTTCATGGCAGTTAGCATATTTGAATCTAGATTTAGTGACTAGGAAACTGGTGTTGCTTTGTACATTTATCTTAGCAAAATTCATATTTTACTTTTGACTGTGTACTCAATAGTACACCCTGATTGGAGAAGTCGACTCCATAGGATGGCTGTATCACACACAGACTCAACATTCTCCTGCTGGATAGTTTGAGGCTTTGAGCAGCAGATGTGAGTATATGTTGTCATCACTTGATCTAAGCCACAGTAGTTCGTTTTTTATACATTGAGTATTTAGAAATATATGTTTGAAATTTAGGATGTAATAGGTAAGTTAACATATTCAATTGTTCTAATAGATTTACTGGCATTTTATGGTTTTCACTTATAATTAACCGTTTTGTTATCCGCTCAATGTGAGGGTCATTCAACTAACTAATCCTATAAATTTCTACATAAAATATTTGTCATTTAATCATCAATGTTACTAGAGTTGTGGAAACTGCAAATATAGAACCCGGTATAAAATAATAGGTAACATTGATAAAATGTTAAAAATTACAAGTGCAACATAAGTTGTTCTGAAAACATATCCATATCTAACATATGTCAAAGACAAGAAATAAAAAGTCCATTGTTTTACTAGAATAATGAAAGTGAGAATAGGCAGCATCCAGATAGTTTACTAAATTAAAAACAAAGGCAAGATTTTAAGTATGAAACATGAGAATGGACATACGAATTGCAAGTGTTTTGTACATCCTGTGTCGATAGGCCTGATGATGCATTTTGAGTTGCAGCCTGATACCTTTGCACCACAGTACCAAGTTGGCTAACCTGTCCAGCAAGATGCAAAAATGTAACTTGGACGACAAGTTATAAAAGATGGTAAGCATCAAAAATGTTCGCTTTAGATCAAAGACCAATTGTAAGTTGGTAACCTCCATACCTGAGGAACAATAACCCTTCGAGGAATGAGCTCCTCATGATGTCTGGCGCAGAACTCCCATGAAGATATCTAATGAAATAATATAAACAAAAATGTATGATCATCCATAGCATCCTCATTTTTTTTAAGTGTTTAGTTGAACAAATAATACTAGAATACAAACTTTTGCAAATATTTACCTTTAGATCAGGATTAAAAACTATTCGTAATTGTCCATCACGCACTACTCGTAGTTGTTCAAAGACACTTTCCTGAATTGCCTTGGCATAATCCAATACAATTTGGCCTGACGCATTCTGATACTCACGGGGCATATCAACATACAGAAGTTCCTCTATGGTGCCGCTAGCATATTTTATTTGGAAGAGCCTTGGTAAAACCTCGACAGTAGTTTCTGCAAATCAAATACAATTTAAAGCAATAAGCACAAGCCTCAAACTGGAAATTCAAGAAGCCATTACTATGACATCAAGAATAGTTTGCATCAAAATCCAATTAAACATTCAAAATTTACATCTAACTTACCAAAACCACGTCCTGGCTTATGGTTACAGATCTCACAATGCCACACATCCTACAGAATTCAGACAATATAGCTTGGTTAAGGAACAACAAAATGATTAATAAACTGAAGATCTTCACACAAGAAAACTCCATATGATCAATTATTAAACTGAAAACTATTAGTGAACATATACAAAACAGATGTCAGCTAGTAAAAGAAGAAATTACACATGCAAATGCAGGCTTAATTACCTGTGGAAAAACACCAGTAGTTTGACGACCAGTCCCATAAAGAGAGACACACCACCGCTTCTTCGCATCAGGAGCAAAGTACTCGGTTATAAATTTTCTCCAAAACTCAATGTTGTTGTCCTGCATTACATTACAGTGTAGAGTATAAAACATGTTGATGCAAGGTTCTAAATTTTCAGTTGTTTAGCAAGGAGTAAACACACTCCGAGCACTGGTCATGTGAGGGGTAGAAAAGGAACAAGAAAGTCAGGGTAACATATTGAGTCAGGAAGTTCACAAAGGCTATTGGCATTCAGAAATTTAAGCTTACGTGTGGTCGGTGCTGCTGATGGTACATGTACTGGGTTAGTCTTCGAGCACACATCCCTGGCTCATACATTGTTGATTTCATTGCAGTTCTAATTGGAAGATTCTGCTGGAGAAGCTGCTGTTGCAATTGGCTTCGCTGCTGAGGGAGGTTCTTAGCAATCTGTTGTTGCTGCTGTTGCTGCCGTTGTTGTTGCTGCTGCAAATGCAAAATCCTTTGTTGTTGCAAGTAATTCATTTGTGCAGCCGCAGCCGCTGCAGCAACCTGAGAGTTCTGCCTTGACAGCTGCAAAATCTGCTGTTGCTGCTGCTGCTGTTGCTGCTGTTGCAGAAACATTGATGTATCTGAATGTTGATTTTCTATTTTAACAGTGCCTAAGCTTCTCAGGGATTGTAATTGTTGTGACTCCGTTTTTACTGCACCAATGCCACATAATGACTGTAATTGTTGCGAAGGCCTAATCTGATTGTTAGATTCCATTTGGGGCTCCAACTTAACAGTCCCCATCTCTGGCTCCATCTTAACAGGCACCACGTGACCCACATTACTCAATCCTCCCCGAAGAAACTGCTGCTGATTCTGAGGAAGAGAGATCTGCTGCTGGAAATTCTGCATCGTATCCATTTTAGTCTGCAATTGATTTGCGCCAAGTTGGTTGTTTGAAGGGTTCTGGAAACATTGTTGTTGTCCCTGTACTTGACCTGACGAAGATGTGAATGACATAGGACTAGGCTCAGCAGAGCCAACTGTATCAACAGAACCAAATACCCCACGCTGCTGGAGACTCATTGATGAGGAAGAAAGACCACCAATAGGTCCTCCGTTCCCAAATGAATTGCTAAGCGGTGGGATATTTGTTATATTGCCAAGCAAACTGTTACTGTTTAACTGGGTGTGAGGGGAGGCCAGAGATGAGAAAGGAGGCTGTGATGGGATTGAACCAGACTGAGATCCTCCCAGCAAACCAGAATTTGACCGGAGAAGGGACGGGTTAACCGACTGAGGTACACCGATGGAATTTGAAGACCCTGATGGCACCATGGCTTAAGACGCCACAACTAGCAGTTGTTATAAAATTATCGCCTTGAAATGATGCTCAGATCGAGACGATTCCACAGATTTCACACTTCAGATCAGTAAGAAACGAAAGAGTCGGAAAGGAAACTTCCTTAAACATACGGCAAGAAGAGAGGTTACCGGCATTGGGAGAAACCCAAGCAAATGACTTCAGTTCCCCTTACTAATGGAGTCCATTCAACTAACTCTTGGGCAAGCGAATCTTTAACAAAGAAATCTAATCTAAAATCCACCAAATCTTTCCTCCCTAACCCAGCCAAAAATAGTAACCCAGAGGGGAAGAGAAACCAGTGGTTATCCAAATGCCAAAAAAAAATCGAACCAACATGGGAAAAAAGGCTAGATCTTTCTTCAAGGACGACACCCAAGGACCACCCAAGAGACTAAAATATCTAATCTTTCTTCCACTGCAGCTTCCCTCACGCTAATCTTTCCCACTTCGCCCGCTGAAACCTGAAGTCGAACCGCAATACCGACTCCGACGACGAAGGCATCGCAACGGCAGTCCAGAAAGTGACGCCTCCAACCAGTGAAACAAAGCAGCCGACTTTTGCAATGATCCGAAGAGGGAAAGGAAGAGCGAGAAACAACGAGGATATCGTGAGAGGAATCGAGACAAAGTTACAGAGTTCCGAATCCCTTACCAAACAAGATTGAAGGAAAAGTCTCCACCTTTCCCACCTCGTCTCGCGTCTACTTCTAGACTTTAGGGTTTGTCTTAAATGCAATTATAAACGCTCCGTTCGATTTCAATTGAGAGGAACGGAGAGAGAAGGGAAGGATCTGCTCGTGTTCCAGCGGACGTCAGAGATCTCTTGGATTCGATTAATCCTCCCTCGCCACCATTTTCGCTCTCTTCTTTTATCTTCTTGCTTCTTCCCTTCCACACCATGTGTTGTTAGTCAACAGCTGCTGCTCTTCCCGTCATGTTAAACGCCATGCCATGCCATGACATGCCATGTCATGCGCATGCCCATGCCCATCATCATCGAACCATCCCATGCATGATAAGTAGTCACGCATATTTGCCGTATGCGGCAGGGGAGCCGCGCTTTGCCGTTTACGAGCTAATTCGATGGGATCGTTTCGGGAAGCTTCGACGGTGAGGAATACGGTCGCATAGATATGGAATACGAACGCATGCCAGGACAGTCGTACAAGAAATATTCAATTTACGCATCTTAATTTATAAAATCCCATTTCCTCTCTATGATTCTGAAAATACTATTTTACCCTCTAAAAGTTTCAAATTCAATTCATTCTGCCGTTAAAGGTAATGTTTACATTAATATCTATCATTAAAAGCTATGTTTAGGACCATGTGACATCGATATAGCCATTTAAGAACTAAATTGCTTCCACTTAAATTAAGCGGTGAGTAATCTTTTAAAACTAAACAAATCGAATTTGATTAAATTAATTTATTTAACCAATTAAACGGATCTAATTTTAAATTTTAACATCAAATTGAATAAATTAAATTAATACAAAATTGATTAATTCAGTAATTTAAATAGTGAGTAATTCTTTCATAAACAAATAAACCAAAATTGAATATATTAATTTTTTAAAAAAATTATCAAATTTTATCGTTGAAATTGAATCAATCGAACCGATATAAAATTGATTAATTCAGTATGAGTAATCATTTCAAAATCAAATAAATTTAAATTGATTAAATTATTTTGTTAGCAAATTTAACTGATCAAATTTTACAGTTAAAATTGAAAACAAAAAAATTGAATTGATAAAATCCATTAATTTGATAATCTAAACGGTGAGTAATCCATTAAAAATAAAACAAATCAAAATTGATTAAATTAATTTTTTTAATAAGTCACTGATCAAATTTTATGGTCAAAATTGAATAAATTGGGCCTATATAAATTTATTAATTCAATTGATTAACAAATTAACCGATCAATTTATATTGATCTGATTCAAATAAATTTTAATTTAATTAATTTATAAAATTTAAAATCAAAATTGAATTGAATAATATTTTATTAAAATTATTATTTTTAATTAATTTAATTGACTTTTAAGTTCGATTAATTCGATTATACATAATTTAAACTCTCTTACTCTCCCATTAGGATGGGTGTCAAATTATTATACTCATAAAAAATAATGAGTATTACTTATACGTAATTATGGTATCCACTATCTTTATCCAATTGCGCTTGTCATCCCCTTCAACTGCAAGAATAGCAGTGCCCTTATTTTTACCGATAATAACAGCGATCTAAAATAAAATGAAATATATTTTTTCATATTTTTAATTATTGGTAATCATGACTATAAATTAAAATAATTGGCAATGATTGAGTTTATGAAATAATAATTGTAATAATGAGGGATAAAATGTAGTAGAAATTTTTTTTTCTATGTATTTTTTTCGAGTTAATTCTTAATTTAGTCTCTTATTTTTTTAATATAATCTTAATTTCGTC
>JBAMIB010309414.1:0-11402 GCA_037177415.1 Kaempferia rotunda | reverse complement strand
TAAAAATATAATTAATTAAATAAAATCTTGTTTTTTAAAAAAAAAATTAAAACCAAATGAAGTTTTAAATTTTTGGTTAGTTTAGTTAATTCGGTCTTGATATTTTATCAGTTGGGTTGATTCAATTTTCTTTGGAAAATTCGATCGGTTAGGTTGGTACGAAAAATTTCAATTTGTTCGAATTTCGGTCTATTCAGTTCGGTCGGTTCAGTTTTAATTGAATGCCCAGCCCTAATCTTAACCTAGCAACAAAAAGACAATTCACTAAAGAGAAGATACGATGATGGTGTTTTGATATGAGGTTGCAGGAAGGGAAGGGCAGTGAGCTAAGAGAACAAATCTTGTCTCTATATCTTTGCATGCAATCAAATTCCACAACCCTTCTCCATATCTGCATGTCAAGGCATCCACATCTTTGCTTGTGTGTTGGTGGTCACCAGAAGATAAGGTGATGGTAACAACACATGGTGTGTGTGTGTGCGCGCGCACATTGTGGCAGAATTAAATGCATTCAGCAGACAAGAGGAGTGTGTGTGTCTCTATCTCTTCTTGCTGAAGAAATTGTCATCTTTGATGTGTGATTGAAGTTAATTATCATTTGTTTGTATATCAACTCAAATTAAACATGTCTAAATCAGCTTGAACATAAAAGAGAAAGAAATAGGAGTAAATAAGAAAAAAAGTTGCTTTCTAGCTTACCGAGCTTGATTGGTGGAGTAATGACAAAGGATTTGAACTTCGAGATGAAAAGGATCCCTTAAGAAGACCAGAAGACCATCCGAGTGGTTGTTCAGGATGCATGTATGCTTTGAAGGCGATTATGACATCGAAACAGCACAATGGCATCCAATATAGAGCATTTTGGCACCCTGAAAAACAAGTCTGGTATTTGCTAAACAATTTCTAATAATTCTTCCTTTTACTGAGAACTGAATTAACTGACCTGTGGAAATCTGAAGGTCATGATGGCAATATGTTGCACTACCAAACAACTTTTTTCAGCTAATGAGTCAAATGCCCAGCAATAAATCATGCTTCCCTCCACAGGGTCCATCACATGCCATTCTTCTGGTCTTTCTCCACAAAGAGATGGGGATGGAATTGGCCACACCTCCACCTTCATCCATGTTCAAAATTGTGCCCAACTCAACCACCACTTCTCTAGACACAGACACCGCCACATAGAGCAAAAAGCCAAAAAAAAAAAGTGACCCCCCAAAATCCTTATTAGCTGTGAGATTCTCTCAGGCATTTCCTCAAGCATTTACCAGTCATATCCCCCTTCCTATAAAATCTCTCGGGCATTTGCACAAACACATTGTACATTCCTTGCTTATAAATTCTCTGCGGCATTTCCTCAAACAACTGCAGCTATTCTTCTGAGAAACAATTTGTTGTTCTCGTTCGTATGATTCTGTCAGGCATTTAGACCAACACTTGCAGTTGCTGAGGGGCAGGCTGCCTTCTAGACAATTCTTTCAGGGATTTCATCGAACACTTGTCGCGCACTCTTGCCATGGGCTTCCCCACCGGCTATCCCGAGCTCCCTAAGCTGCTCCTCTTCCTGCTGTTCCTATTGGGCCACCTGCGGAAGCTCGTCAACTGGATCTCCCGCTGCCTCGGCCTCTCGGACTTCGACGCCGACCTCCACCACGCGGCGGGCATCTGCTTACTCCTCCCTGTGGTACCGGCGGATCTGATCCAGGAGGTCTCCCCCGCGACCCGGTTCGGGGACCTGGCGGGAGGCGAGAGCTGCTGCTGCGCGGTGTGCCTGTCCGAGTTCGAGCCCGCGGACGAGGTCAGGCGGATGAGCGACTGCCGCCACGTCTTCCACCGCCACTGCGTCGACCGGTGGCTCGAGCACGGGCAGCGCACCTGCCCCCTCTGCCGCGCCCCGCTGTTCCCACCCGAACCGCCCGCCGCCGACGACGACGACTCCCCCTGCTCCCTCCCGCTGTCGCTAGGGTTGCCCTCGCCCTAGAAACCTCGGGTGGCGAAGCAATTCCTCAGACGCACTCGGTCATGCCTGCTCTGTTCCGGAGCAGAGGAGCGATTGATTTGGATTGAAATTGGGGATTTTAATTCCGGAGATCGAGGGAGGAAGAGTCAGTAATCAGATCGTCGATCGAGGGGGTTTCAGTTTCATCAGTGTCTGGTCGAACCTTTGAATCCTACTGCCCTGTTTCTTCTTCGGACTAAACGGCAAAAAATTTTGTTGCTGAATGTCTGTGAACTCTAAAATATTCAGAAACAAAGGTTGATTTCCCCGTCTTTCAGAATAACGATACGATATTTGTGCATTTTATTATTGACTTGGCGACATCATATTGGGTGGTTAAAACAGAGCTTGTTTTAGAAATAATTTATAACTCTAGTAAGAATTTGTTAAGTTTGATGAATTTGTTATGAAATCTTAATTTTTCATTATTTTTTTAATATTTGTGTCTAGAAGTAATTAATTTTGAAGGTAAACGACCGTTCTCTTATTTATCCACTGGATAAATCCAAAAGAGCTCGATAGATTCAAAAGAGCTCACGACAATGGGTCGATAGCCAACCTCCACAAGCCATGTCTTTCCGCCTCCTTAGAATTGCTCATGCCCCAACTGGGTATTCGAACCCTCTGCGCATGCCCCAAGTGAGTATTGAAGCATGGTGATCTATAAATTCACGCACTCTTTATACGTTAGATTAGGGTAGGATTATGAATTAATCTCATATTTAGTTGATTTTTTTTTAAAAAAAAATTAATAATAATTAAAAGCCTTATTAAACCATTGTTCAGTTGGATAATTAATTACTTTTCTAAAAAGGTATTAATAATCTAAACCAATTACTAATACTAGGGGTATTTTAGTCATTTCATTAATAATCTATACTTTCATTTTTACCATAAAAATTATACTAAACAAAAATAATTTTATTATATATTATTAAATATCTTCATCTAAAACATTTATTATCATAAGAATTTATAATCCCTAAATAATTCTATCACATAACCAAACACTACCTAAATGTCTTACCGTTGCACCATTCACAAGGGAGGGCCAAAATTGAGAGATAAGAATCATGGCTTATGCGCTTCGATTCATGTCCAAATTGAGAGATGGGTGAGTTTGAGATGATCTAGCATTTTAAGGGGACAATACCAGACTACCTTATCGAGCAACCAACATGGTTAGCGCACAGGAAGATGTTGCCTCTTCAGCCTCATCCGAATCTTATATCCAACACAATGTGTCACACATGCTAGGCGTAACTTTAGTAGTGAATGTCGTCAATAGTCACCCATTCATTGAGACATTCAAGGTCCGAGATCTCGAAGAGCAAGCGTTCTAGCAATCAAACTAGAGCAAGGGTACAATGCCAAGGGTTGGTCCTTGTGGTCATCATGAAGGTTGAGATTTCATAGAAAACAGGAATACAATCTCTGATACAGTTGTTCTACCAATTTTCTTGTGGCATTATGATCTGCAGAAGTAGAAATTTCTCTCATCTGAAACAATAGTAATTTTGCAAGAGGAACTCCTACATGGTCTGTGCTTTAGCAGTATTCGAAATAACCCTAGTCCCAAAGAAGAAAGATCTAAACAAAAATATTTCAGATCAAGAACTCAGCCTCATGTTCTTAAGCATGCTGTTAAGAAGAGGCAGCTTCTTAGGAGCCCTGTGCTTGTAGTCACGCAGCAGGGCTTCTGCGGCCAGAGATGGTAGATCGGAGCTCTCTTTCTCTTCCTTGTTTCGGCCTTTTGTAAGCTGATTGATCGCAGCACTACACTGGACGAATTTGGCATGTAATGTCAGTGATTACGATTGTCGCAGGGAAGCTATGAGTTATCAAGAATGTCTTACCAAGCATATGCCGTATAGAGCTCGAGTGTTCTTTCCACCACTTAGGGTGATGGTAGACGCATAGTACTTTTTGGCTGTCAAGAGATTTTCCAGGCCTCCCATTGTGTAAAGTACCTGTTCAATGAAGGCATGGATGAGAAACCACTTGAAGGGAAAGGTATGATATTTCAAAACCATTGTGAAATGAGAAAGAAAATAGATCATCTATATCTAACCTTGCCTGAATTGCCAATTTGCAAATTTATTTAATCTCGAATCAAAGAGAAAACACAAGGTATCAGTCTAAGTCTACTCGATTAGTGGGCACATGGACAGTGGGAAACTTGGGTTTCTTGTCCAAGTTTACATCCGTGATGTTCCATGGAAATCAGAGATCCCATGGTTCTAACTATTGTCCTGAAATTGACTTCTTGGAACTCAATTAAACAAAATTATCGTTCTTATGCTTGCATATAGAATAAGATTAAGTTCGCTAAGTCAACATTTCAAATATATTTTAGATATTGTCTCTATAGTTTTCTTTGTTGCTCATTTGGTTTTCGCTGAACTGAAAATTTTAATGCTACTTATCGGACATGGTAGTTGAATCTCAAGATTGACTGCTTAACCTTGAAAATCTGGTAGATAGCTTGTACAGAATCTAGAAGGCATCAATCAATGAGATTACTAGGGCTGTAAAAAAGATAAGTAATTTTGCATCACAGAGAACTAACACAAATAACTAGGTAAGTCCAGCCATGGGTCTCAAATTTAAACGAGTTTAAAAAATTCACACAAACTCCCTTCACTGGATTACAATTTCGCTTGTCTGACAATATCCTTTACGTAAGACTTGAACATCTCACCAAGGCTCAAGTTCCAACTCATGGTCTATCGTCTCTACTCAACCGCATAAGAGGCACAATTAAATGGACGTTTCTCCATCAAAAGTTGCCATTTTCAATTGGAGCACCTACTATGTCTCCACTGCAGTATAGCAATTCATCAAAATAAAAAATAAAAAAAAACATCCCGGTACACGAAGCTCCTACCATTACAGGTCCTAGAGAAGGATATATTGTATGTAACCTCCCCTTACTTTGCAAGAAGTTATTTTCGAGGCTCGAACTCATGACCTCTAGATCACATGGTAGCAACTTACCGTTGCGCCAAGGCTCCCCTTCTATAGCAACTCATAAAAATAATAAAATAAAAACTATTGACCTGTTAAGCACACAATACTTCAAAAATAGTAGTGTGCCCATTAAAGTAATATAAACCCTCTACATTATCACACAGAAATCAAGTGGAATTTTCCTATGGTGTCCGTTTTAAATAAAAAAAATACCATGAACAGCAAGATTATAAACCAAGAATATTCAATGCATTGTGATTCATCTGTTCATGGAAGAACAGAAATTAAACAACATGAATCAATTTCCAAGATACTAGTTGAAGGCTACTTGCCTCTGCATAAGCTAGATGATATGAAGAAACTGTTGGTTGAGACAGTATCAGCTCCTCATAACAAAAGGCTGCTTGCTTATACCTAATCAAGGAGGGAGTTATAAATATATAAATAAGCAGTAAATTTTGTTAAATGGTATTACAAGAATGACAATCAAGATGCCTCACATTTGTAGAGACACATAGATCTCAGCAAGTTCTCTCCAAGCATCATGATCTGACATAAATCTGATACAATTTCAAACATGCAATGTGTTAGTAACACAAAATTCTATTGTAATGTAATGGAACAGATTCCTATAGTAATGGATAAATTCCTACATTTCTAAGTATTTGTTGAGAAAATCAACAGCAACTTTCAAATCTCCTTGTGCTTTTGCAATAGCAACCTTTCTCTTGTAGATTATCTGCACAGTATAGGTATAAGACTTGCAATTCTTTGTTCGAGAAATTCATAACAAAGTCATAACTTCTAAAATACAAACAATTAATAAATAAAAAACAAGTAACTTTGGGGAATAACAGAGTTGCATCCAATTCCACAACTTAATAGTATGTCATCTAACTCTAATCTAACAGATGCTAACAAACTCAACCTAATAAGAATTTAACATCTGGACTTATAACCAAGTGCTTTCCATTCAACACTCAGAATAAAACAAGAGGAGATTCAGAGATTCAGATTTGAGGCAGCACCTGATCAAGCGGGTTGTCTTCTAGAAGGCGTGCATATACTTTTTCTGCTTCGGCCCATGCATTTTTAGCCTCAAGCAGCATCCCCTCTAATCTTCCTGAGATTTTTTGCGAAAAAAGATAACTACTGAATGTGATAAAATTAACATTTTGCAGGTCCAAAAGTCACAATACACTACATATTGATAATAAATCACAAAAGATTTTGCATCTTCTGTCTTGTTTATGGAATACTAGAAATTCTTTCTATTGTGTACCTATGAATTTGCTCAAGTGCTATGATTTTGCAACAAGGCATTTCACAAGAGCAAACCAATGGCATTCAATTGGCATTGCCAAAAGCAGGGTAGAGGTAATGGTTGAAGAATTTGAGGATCTATACTTAAGAACCTAAGATATGGTAACCCTACCACCAGTCAACATGTTAATGACAAGAAAATAAAATGAACCCTGATTTAGGATTTAAGACCACATGCAAAAGTCCTAGTTGTCCCAAAGGATGCTCAATTGCAGTACTTTGCAGGTTGGATCATGCCTCATTGTGGCAAAAGGTGATAACTGTCACCCTGAGAGCCCATCCGAGACCGCCCCAAGCACATTGGAAGTGAGTAAATCATGGGGGTCATTCAACTAGCAAAGCTGCCTCCTAGGTGAGGGGGCCGCCTAGCACGAGGTAAACCCCACAATTTGAACCCGAGACCTATTGTGGCAACTCTCATCACCCGAGTATCAACTTGGCTACGCCTGTGGGGGCGGTTGGATCATGCCTCATGGAAGCACAGAACATTGGCTTAGCATAACCAATGAGGCACAAATATTTGAAACTTCACAGCCTGCTGTGCTGAATCTTTTAGATATCCTAGGGGATCAACTTGAGGACCAAGAACCCCCAAAATTTTGTCATAGGCTTAGTAACTTAATAAGGTTTTGATTACCTTATTGACACCAATAGAAATAATATAGTTGCTTATTCATTTTAGTAGATGCAGAACCGTTAGGTATTATGTATATTGTATATTAATATTTATGAAAAACATACAATATGAATTAGAAAAACTCACCAACTCTTAGGCTTCCAGGGAATTCCTTAGAGAGAACTGCAATACAATCCTGCAAAAAAAGGATGATAAGTAATTTATAGGAACTACATTCCAAAGTAAAGTTGTGATAGCTTGAACTGAGAGAAGGTTAAATGTTAAAAAAATTAAAAAGAAATTGATGGAAACATGGTTTTTATTTTACCCCAACCAATCAATCATAATTAATAACCATTAAATGCTTCTCAGACTTTCTGAAAAAGAACTTGCAAAAACAGAAGGTACTTTGAAAAAACAAAGATAATCGTCCAAGCGGCAAGCTGACAAACATTTGTTTAATTAATCTAATAGTTATCGCTAGTTCTCCTCGTGCTAAATTTTTCATGAAAACTTGAGACTTGAGAGATTGAACATAACTTTTTTACACACAATAAAAAAGGCTAAATAACACAGATTCATATACCAAGTGTAAATGGGGTCAAGTGGTCAATAAAAAAAAATATTCCAAACTAATCATATAAAAGGCACCTATAAAGGTGAAGGTACAAACACATAACAAAGCTTCAAAGTACATGACACACAAGATCATGTGTTTCTGCAAAGTACACCATGAACTATAGCTCAGAGTGATAAAACAACCTTCAAGGAAGGAATTAAAATTTAATTAAAAATATGGGCCAAGATAAAGGATGTGCACACTCAGTGTGAGAAGCTATGTGTGTGTATGCAATCATGTGTTGCTGGTAAGTACATCACACAACTATTGTTTAGAGGAATTAAAAATACCTGCAAGGAAGCAAAATACAATTGGATACATAGGTAGAGATAGAAGATATGTGTGTTAAATAAATTAATAAAATACAAATAACTATGTAGGTTGAGATAAGAGGATGTGTGTGTACAAAATCATGTGTTGCTGGAAAATATATCACATAATCTGAAAGCAAGTTAAATGAACTTCAAGGAAGTAAAATATAATTAAATGCCGGTTCAGCTAGAAATGTGTATGTTGACGCACGTGTGGAGAGGGAGGGAGAGAGAAAGAGATAATACCTTTGCAACATTGTGTTGCTGGCAATCAAAAGCAGCTAAGGCTACCTGCTCATAAAGAGTCCATTCTGTATTAAAAGAGAAACTGTAAATATTTTTTTTCATCCACTATTCAGGTTTGACTTTTCAGCATATGTGAATTTACATATGTTTGCATTGGCAACCACAGAAAAAGGCACCATGTATAATAGTTTGAGAAGGAATCGACCTTCAAAACCTGTAACTTATTTCAGCAATAACATGATTAAGAAACACATCCATGAATCATGAGGTTTTTGACATAGTTAATAACCAATTGTCAAGACGTAATGTGACCCTAAACTGTTTCTTATCCAAATTGACACTAGCCTTGGCAGTTGAATGTGAAAGGTAAAGCTCAAAATATTCCCAGTATCTAAAATAACCTGGAATTGGCGTGGCTTTCCATAGAGCTTAACAGAATATAAGATAGATGTAACCAATCTCAAACAAGATCCCAAATATTTGAGACACTTTAGTTATTATAATTGAATTATCATGACGAGTAGTAAGTTCTCTTTATAATTCTCCAGTTATGTTTATATGCTGAATCATTTGATATCAAAACAAATAAGAGTTCTGATATCCCAAAGCTGAAATAGGAAGACAACTTGCAACTCAGAAATTCTGATATCCCAAAGCTTGATATCCCAAGCTTGATATCCCAAAGAATATGCAAAATTCCAATCTGATAAGTTAGTAGTTCCATTAAAATAACATAAAGTATCATTTTGACATAAACCTGAATATCAGTAGGCTTTGTAGCTCAGTTCTTTCCCAAACAACAGAAAAGTTTAGTTCCAGGAATTTACAAGGTATCTAAATGCTTAAGCTGTCTGATACGAGGTGAATTACACTGAAACAGGCACATCAATGCTACTAAAAAGTACAGCGTTTCATAGTTCCACGCGAGATAGATATCAACAGAAGACTACCTATCTGATTTACTAGGAATACATTTTCCGCTGACAAACTTTTGGCACGCAAACTGGCGTCTACAAACTGATTGGATCTACTAGCACAAATTCGAGAAAAACATTTTTCACGGCCAGGTGAGATTTTCATTCTCTTAATCGAATGCCCTTAATATAGACAAAGGGGGGGACGTGTATTCAGGCTTCAAACGTCCGGATGTAGGCATCTCATCTTACAGCCCTACGATCTATGGAAGCTTGGAAGCGATCTCCAATAATTATAAAGAAAACCCCAACAAATTAAATCAACTAATGGGACAGACCTTCTCCTCCGAGATTAGATCGAGCCTTGGGGTCGTTCAGGATGGCTAGGCCGTGCTTCAGGACCTTGTCGGATCGCCGGGGTTTGAGCTTGCGAACAAGACAGAGGTACTCCCACGCCCCTCCGCCGCCGTTCTCCACCTGGATCTCGAGCCGATCCAACCGAGCCGCCTCCTCCGCCCCCACCATCGCCGGCGAAGTCCGCGCGCACAGAGAAGGGGAGACCAAAAAGAGAACCGCCTGCTCTGGACTCTGATCGATTGACCAAGAAAAAGAAACCCAAGGGGTGATAACGCAAGGCGGGCCAGGCCCGAAAGGGTATGATTTCGGGTCAATTTTTTTTGTACTATAATTCATTTATCGAAGATATTTAACATTAAAAAATTAATTTTTAAAATATTTATTCTATAGGAGAATAAGGGAATTATTCTATCAAGTATATCTAAAAGCTATTATTTCTGGCTCATAAAAATTCTTTTTTTCATTGAAACCCCTGGATTTAAAACTAAATCTTTTTAAAAAAACACGCTTGGAATTCAAAATTTATCAGAACATCCCTTAAAAGTTTTCAAACCTGTACCCTCACTTGACAAAATCTAATTTATTAGAGTTTGAAATAGATCAAATATATAATAGTAAAATTCAATTGTTTAACCTAATAGTAAATGCACATATTTTGATTGTTAATATTGTATAAAAGGATTAGAGATTGGTAGACAACTAAAATTATTTCAAAAACTCATATGACCATTTATCTAAATAAAACTTTAAGTTTGCCTACAAATATGATCATTAATCATCTCAGTGTAAATAAGTTCTTATGTAGTTTGCTCTCACTTTATATTAATTACTCACTCTCATATTATGTATATTTATATATATCCGTCCCTAGAACTATAGTATGATAATAAATAGTGTGACAGACTTTCGACATATGAAGAAGAGGAAGAAGAAAACGCTAATTGTTTTTTCAGCCAGGACAAGGCCTTGCTTAAGTTTAGCAAACAGTACTAGCCGATATATTATAAATTAAGTATGTCGAAACCATCTGAATTTGTACATTCTAAGCTTATATATCTCTTCCTTAATTTAACTCGCAATTCACAATGTAGAGCTCTTCTATGATCTCCTTTAGGCGAATAGAGTTGCGATAGCGGAGGCTTGTCGCTTGGAGGGAATGCTCAGGTATCTCGGACCAAGAATGAAACAAACATAACTAGGGTTTGCATGTGAAAGGCTAAATCATTGGTGGGACACTCAATAGACTCATTTGAAATATGAGTTTGCTCGAAGTTGATGTTGTACCACTTTCATCCAGAGTTAATTGCTCTTTTGGTCAATTGGAAAAAAAAAATTACTACTACAATCAAGTCTTATCCCACTAGATAAGTTCATTTATATGGATCATTTTATATCATTGAGCTCTAACTAAGTCTTTTTTTATTTTTCTCTTTTTTGGTTGATACGCGTACGTGTTTATCATAATTTTATATCGCTTAACTGGAATATTTATTAGCTGTTTAAGTACCATCCTTATGTCCGCACATCTCAATTGGAAAGAACTTAAACTTTGACAAATGGGTGACAATAATTGATTGTCTGGGGCAAATCTCCATATATTTTTACTTTGCTTAAGATACGGCGGCTGCTAACGGCGAAGCGAAGGGTTTGACTTTTGAGGCAAGAGATTTTATTTTAGGGTTGGAAGGATTAGGAATACAGTGGAGTATCAATAAGTAAAATTTTCTAAGTTAATACCATCTGATCAAATATAATTTTGATTAAAGTTTTATATATGAGTGGGATGGTATTTTTAATAATATTTAAAAATATTCTTTTATGATATAGATTAAAAAAATATTTAAATTTTTTGGGGTCTTTTTATTAACCTTTCATATTAATAAAATAAATAAACGATATACATTCTATAGGAATTTTAATTAATTTTGATCAAAATTACTGCAAATAAGTTTTGTTAAAATTAATTTAATATTAATTAAATCAATTTCAATGTTAATTAAAAATTATTTAAATATAATATTAATTAAAAAGATTCCATCTAAATTTG